>ML281299.1:2258-85961 GCA_005239495.1 Nicotiana undulata | reverse complement strand
TGGCTGGCCTAACGCCACCGTTAGGCGCCATCACGACCTGGATCGGTTTTGGGTCGTGACAAAGGTGTCAGTTTAGGGCGTTAGCTTCTTTCCTCTATTTGTGGAGCCGGTGTTGGGATATCGAGGTAGTTGTTCAGCGTCCGCAGCTTCTCTCTTTCCCTTTCTTGTTTTTTGTTTTACTTCCTCGTTCCAGGACCTGATGTATTATGGCAGTAGAGTTTATTTTTTACTACTTATAGATGCTCATGACAGGGTGACTCCGGGTCTTGGGGGTAGTGAATAGGATGTTCATTTGTTTGGTTTTGCGTAACGCTTTGGAAATTTAAAGATGTTTATGAAATATTGAAAACAGTTCTGAAATTTATGAAAATGTTATGTAAATATATGATCGCTTGGCTGACCTAGTTCCACGATAGGCGCCATCACGGCCAGTTAGGATTTGGGGTCATGACAGTATTCTACCTCAAAGATTCAGATATATCAAGTGCCAGAAGAAAACGAAAAAGGAATAACATATAAAAGGCCAGACATCGGTGGAATGATAATCTCATAAATATTCAGACTGCCAACGAGGTCGTTCATCCCGATTCCGAATAATGTGAACACTATTGTGGATCGAGCATCACGAACCATAGATTCATCTATTATACTGCCGAGGCTTTTTGCCCGCTCCACAAGAAAGGAAGGAAATGATCGAATTTCTGAGACACGTGCTTACAATGCAGTACATGAGCACAAAGTTAATATAACCTTTACCGTTTCTCAAATAACTTTCCAACAACTCAAGGTGATAAGGCTCGGCCTAATATATACACATATTTCTAAGTCAATTTCAATTAATTAATCCATTGAAATGAGTTCAAATAATTCAAATATTATATGATAAAGTCGTAAGTTTACCCGGACAAAAATATGTTTTGGCTAAGTATGGACTCTCGTCACCTCGTGCGTACGTGGCACCCACAACTAGTATCACATAAAAATTACATCACATTGGGGGTAGTTTCCCCCTCACAAGGTTAGACATGAGACTTACCTCGCCCCGAAGTTCTATAACCGGCTCCAATGCCTCTCCAATTCTTCAATACAAATCCAAACGACCCAAAACTAGTCAAAAAACGTGCAAATCAATCAAAACATAGTCCCACGCTTACAATTTAACAATTTATAACAATTCCCAACTCCACTCGAAAAGTCAATAAAGTCAACCCTCGGGCCCATTGTAACGGCCCGATCGGTCGTTTTGAGCATTTGTACTTTGCTCGCTAGTTTGAGGGCAAGAGTAGATCTGTATGATGTAATATGACTTGTGTGAATCACCGGTTTTAGTTTTTAGGTTGTTCGGAATCGATTTGGAAGAATGAACCTCATGATTGAAGCTTTAAGTTTGAAGAGTTAACCAACTTTGACTTTTGTAAATTTGATCCCGGAACGAAGTTTTGATGGTTACATTATTCCCGGATGGTGATTTTGGACTAGGGCGCATACTCGGATTTGCATTTGGATGTCAGCAGAAGGATTCATCGCTAGTTGGCGAAAATTTAAAATTTAAAGTTTTGGAAAGTTCACATGTTTGACCGAGAGTTGACTTTGCGGATATCGGCTTTCAGATTATGGTTCCTGGAATTGGATTAGCTTCATTATGTCATTTGGTACTTGTGTGCAAAATTTGGGTTCATGCGGGTTGATTTGCTATGTTTCGGCACGAGTTATGGAAGTTGAAAAGTTCAAAGTTCATTATGTTTGATTTGAGGTGCGATTCGTCGCTTCGATATTGTTATGCGTGATTTGAGGCTTGGAGGAGGTCCGTGTTATGTTATGTAACTTATTGGTGTACTTGGACGGGGTCCAAGGGGCTCGGATGAGTTTCAGATTGCTTACAGACCATTTCCTCTCATTTTTGGATTGCTGGTTTTTACTAATATCTACAGAGAATCGCATTCGCGTGGGAGGCACTGCGATCGCAAATTAGGATTTGGAACTGGGTTGTTTATCTCTTCGCGTTCGCGTTCGCATTCGTGTAGCCGCGTTCTCGATGATGAGCTGGGATCTAGAGCACTTTTCTTCGCGTCTGCGAGTCGTAGGACACGTTCGCACTGTGTGGGATCTTTGGACATCGCATTCGCGTGGTTAGCATCGCGAACGCATAAGGCATTTTGGTGGCAGTTTATTTTGTTCATCGCGAAAGCGATGGTTTTTGCGCGTTCACGAAGGGTTCGCCTGGGCAGAGCTTATAAAGTACTCTATTTTGGATGTTTCAACCATTTTAGCATATTTGGAGCTATGGAGATCGAGTTGGAGCGCTTTTTGAGGTATTTTTCACCATGTTGATTAGGGTAAGTATTCTCTACTCGATTTTGGTTAAATTTCATGAATCTATCTTCGATTTTGGCAATGATTGATGAATGTTTAATGAGAAAATTGTTTTTTTTATCTAAAACTTCATGAAGCGAATTTTTGAGTTTTGAATGTCGATTTGGAGTTGGATTTGAGTGAAACTAGTATGGTTGGACTTGTAATTGAATGGGTTATCGGATTTAATAAGTTTCATCTAATTCCGAGGCACGAGACTGGGTAGGGCGTTTTGGGTCGATTTTGGGCCTCTGATTAAAGATTCGACCTGTATCATTTGGAATAGGGGTGGGAATAATACCGGTTGAACCAAAAAACCGACGGGATCGTTTATTTTGGTTTTTCAGTGTTGGTTTAATCGGTTATTCGGTCGGTGTGCAGTTTATAAATTATTAAATTTCTTTCTTTGGTGCGGTTAACGATTTTCAATTTTTGGTTAAACCGAAAAACCAATGGTTTTGGTATGAGTTGAGAAAAATAGGTTTGAACATATGAGCTCAACATCTAGCCCCAACTATTTAGCCAAATTTAGTGATTTACCCAATACCCATCTGAAACCCAATTTACCCAATACCAGTGTCTAAGGCTACACACTTATGTTACTTCTCTAATTCCCTTCCTTAGATATTAAAAATTGTTTCTAATTAGGGTTCTTGACTTCTTGAGTCCCCACTGCCTTCCTCCTTGATGAGTGGGGATTTTGACTACTTATTAGCACCTTTTTGCTTTCATTTTAGTCCAAACGCATTTAATTGTATTCCCGAAAATTGATGAAATATGCTTAATTGCAGGAAAGGTGGAAAATGAGCTTCAAAGAGGAAATCCAACTCAAGAAGGAGTAATCTGAACCAAGAACAAAAACATGGCAAAAGCAAGGCAAGACCGAAAGTTTAGTGAACATGCATATCAAGTTCAACGGAATTGCGAACCGTACAATTATTGTGCAGCCGCAGTTGCATTTGTGCGGTCCGCAAAAGAGCCATGTACGACCGCACTTAGAAATATACGGACCGCAAAAAAAGAGAGATGCAGCCACGATTCAGAATTGTGCGGCCGCAAGATTCCAATCCTGTTAAGATGAAGTAAAGTGCATATGGAATTATGCGACCGCAGAACCTCTGAAAGGGCAATTTTGTCTGAAAATTCTAGCACTATATAAATAGAAGAGTTTCAATTTTTTAGGTGAACTTTTGACATCAGCAGTCATTTACTTTACTCCTTTTGGTAGTTTTTGCTATTTTGAGCTTTTTGAATATTACATTTATCATCTTAATCATTAATATGGGTTTAATAATCACTTCTTCTTGTTTCTTCTAATTTAAGCATGAGTAGCTATTTCACTAGGTTGTGACCCAACTCCAGTGTGTAAACTTAATGGGTGTTTGATTTATTGCTTGTTTAGCCTTGTTTTTGCTTTTATTTGAAGATTTAATGGTTGCAAACATTATTTCATGCCTATTTGACTTGGTCTCTACTTGAGAAAAAGAGACTTAGTCTAGAAAAATTTGGCTAGCAAGAAATTGGGTCAATCGAGAGATTGATAAGCCCAATTAAAGAGTTGAACCTAGAGATAGTAAAACCTGATCGAGAGGTATTGAGTGGGTACTTGAGTGTTGATAGCTATAATACACCCCGATTAATAAAACAAGCTTTAAGGCTTACAACCCATTAAGCAAACACCTAGGTGAAGGTCATAGCCCTAGGCCTTTTATATAATTTGAAAAACAACAAAAACAGTTTCATAGTTTCAATTCTTAGTTTAAAATAGACTTAGAAACAAACCGATTTTGTGGAAGTGCAATTTGTGATAATTCAAGCTCATTCACTATAGTATATACTCCTAAGTCCCATTCATAGCTCCCTGTGAAAAATCGACCCCGACTCCTTGTTGGGTACTATTATGGTATCGATCGTTTCATAACCTCAAATAGAGGTGTGACTTGGACGAGATCAATTTTTGGTGCCGTTGCCGGGTGGCCAAACAAAAAATTTAGCTATATATTTTGTTTTGTGTGTGAATTGTCTCCTTTTCCTTACTTGTTACTAACGTGTGAGTATTGTAGGTGCAATCATGGCAAATAATGAGCTCAGAAATATAGCCGTTAGAGATGTGGATGTTGATGATGATGCAATGGATGAGGTCCCTCTTGAACCTCAAGCCAATAGACAAGGCCGACCTCACCTACACAACGGCGGCTCCACACTGAGTGTTGCGGAATGAACGGTATGCAAGTTCTATAATCCCACCCTATATTAGGCCAGAAAACTTTCAAATAACCAACGTGATGCTCACTTTGCTCGAGCAATGAGGGTTCTTCACCGGTGAACCGAGTCAAAATGAATATAAACATTTGAAGGGATTCGTTGATACGTGTTGGGGAAGCAAACAAACAAATGTCTCCGAAGATTCTTTGAGGCTAAGGCTTTTTCCCTTCTCTCTACGGGGAAAGCTTTAGATTGGTTGGAACATTTTCCAAATCATTCCATTCGTATGTGGGATGAACTTACAAAGAAATTTATTTCAATGCACTTCTCTCCCGGGTACATGGATACTTTTCGAGGTGAAATTCTAGCATTCAAGCAAGAACCTAATGAACCACTACACGAGATATGGGAATGATATAGGACAATGGTGGAAGGGTGCCCCAAAAATGATATGACGGAGAACATGATTCAACAAACTTTCTATTAGGGGATCAATACTACCAACCAATGTGTAGTGAATAAACTTGCCGGTGGGAACTTCATAACTATGCCTTATGCAGAGGCGTGTGATATTTTGGATGAGATGGAAGATACTTCATCGGCATGGAAATCTAGAGCCAATGTTCCACAAGGTGATCCATGTGATCTTATTCATAAAGAGTTACATGACCATGCGCAAGCCATAGCCGAGTTAACAACCACCATGAACCAATTGGTAAAGGCTCAAATTCAACAAGTACAAACCCAAGGCAAGTCAATGCTATGAAGGGAGTCAATATGATGGTAAACAGGAGAAGAACAAGAAGTCCACTAGTGAAACAAAGAGTGGACAATTTCATGCAAGATGATAGTGGGTATGAGGAGGAGATTCTTATAATGATCAAGATGAAGAGGTCCAATATGTGAACATTTTTCAAGGGCAAAGAAACAACTATGAAGGCCCTAGTCAACAATAATGGAGACCTTCGAATAATCATGGCAATTGGAATTCTAGCAACCAAGGTAATTAGAATGGTGGAAACAATTAAGGCAATTGGAGTGGAAGCAACAACCAAGGGAATTTGCAAAATAATAATAATCAAGGCAATTGGGGAGGCAACAACCAAGGCGGGTGAAACAACAACCAAGGAAATCAGGGGTCTTTCAAAGGACCCCGATGTACCAACAACCGAGCAACCCACCCCTTATCCTTTTCATGGTCCTAGTTCCTCCAACAATGAAATGGGTCGTATTGAAAACATGTTCAAGAAAGGTTATGGAGAAGAATGTCGATTGTGATGCCCAACTTGCCGCACACAACACATCAATCCGTAACTCAGAAGTGCGAATGGGTCAAATCTCTCAAGCTTTGAATTCTCATTCTAAGGGGGCACTACCAAGTGATACGGTGGTGAAACTGAAGGGTGGGAACACTACTGGTCATTCCATGGCCATTACTACAAGATGTGGAAAATATGGGAATGCACCTACCTCAAGTCAAAGACAACTTGTGGATGATGAGCAAGTGGTAGAAGAAGAAGACATCCTGAACAATATTGCGCAAACAAATGATGACGTGCGGATTGATATTGATGAAACGGTGGAAGAAACTCAAGAGGATGTGAACCCGTCTAGGGATCGTGTGATTGACATACCGGAACCGTTAGTTCAAAAATCTAAGGCACCATTACCTAAGCCACCACCTCCCAGTCCTCAAAGGCTTGCTAAGAAAAATGGCGAGAATCAATTCAAGAAGTTCATTGACATGATGAAGAGTCTCTCTATAAATGTTCCATTAGTTGAAGCTTTGGAGAAAATTCCCGGATATGCTAATTTATGAAGGACATGGTGACAAAGAAGAGATCGATGAATTTTGAAACTATTAAAGTTACTCACTAAGTGAGTGTAATTGTGTGTTCGATGGCTCCAAAGTTGGAAGATCCTGGTACTTTTATAATTCCTTGTACCATTGGAAGTGTCGAATTTGCAAAAGCTCTTTATGATCTTGGTGCGAGTATCAACTTGATACCCTATTCGATTTTCAAGACATTGGGAATTGGGAAACCAAGACCCACACCTATGAGATTACAAATGGCCGATCGTACAATGAAGAGACCATTGGGGGTGATTGAGGATGTATTGGTTCGAGTTGACAAGTTCATTCTCCCGACAGATTATCTGATTCTTGATTGTGAAGTAGAATATGAGGTGCCGATTATTCTTGGTAGATCTTTCCTTTCTACAGGAAGACTCTTGTTGATGTGGAAGCCGGAGAACTCACTTTCAGGTGGGTGATGAAAAGGTGGTGTTCCACGTGTGCAAATCTATGAGGCAACCAAATAGCAAAGAGGTGTGTGTTCTTTGGTGGACTTGGTGGCCGATGTGATTGTAGATGAAAGAAGTGTTGTGACGAATGTTGATGATACATTGGAGGCCATCTTTATCAACTTTGATGATGACGAGATGGATGGCTTCATGGAATGTGTGATCTCGTTGCTAGGAATGGGGTCGTACACTAATGAACCCCACACATTGACCTTGGATCTTGAAAATAGGACAACTCCTCCAACAAAGCTCTCAATCGAGGAGCCTCCCATTTTGGAGTTGAAGCCATTGCCTCCACATCTTCGGTATGAATTTCTTGGTTCTTCTTCTACTTTATCGGTTATTCTTTCCTCTTTTTTGACTAACGTGCATGTTGACTCTACATTGGCAGTGCTCCAAAAGAGGAAGAGAGCTATTGGTTTGGAATTTGGTGGATATTCATGGAATAAACCCCGCATTTTGCATGCACAAGATTAATTTGTAGGAAGATGCCAAACCCTCAATTGAACATCAAAGAAAACTCAATGAAGCAATGCAAGAGGTGGTCAAAAAAGGAGATTATAAAGTGGTTGGATACCGGGGTTGTCTACCCATTTTCGACAGTTCGTGGACTTCTCCGATGCAATGTGTTCCAAAGAAATAAAGACCATATCCCACTTCCCTTTCTTGACCATATGCTTGATCGATTGGACGGTCGGGCGTTCTATTGCTTTCTATATGGATATTCGGTCCACAATCAAATCCTAATTGCCCTGAAATATCAAGAGAAAATAACTTTCACCTGTCCCTATGGCACTTTCGCTTTCAAACGGATGCCATTTGGCTTATGCAATGCACCAGCAACTTTTTAACTGTGTATGATGGCGATCTTTACAGATATGGTAGAGGACTACCTTGAAGTCTTGATGGATAACTTCTCAGTAGTCACAGATTCCTTTGATAACTGTTTGGAAAATTTGGAGAAGGTATTGGCAAGGTGTGAAGAATGGAACTTGGTGTTGAATTAGGAGAAATGCCATTTTATGGTCGACGAGGTTATTTTCCTTGGCCACAAGATTTCAAAGAAGGGGATAGAGGTCGACAAAGAGAAAATAGAGGTGATTTATAAACTTCCACCTCCAACATCCGTGAAGGGCGTGAGAAGTTTCTTGGGTCATGCGAGGTTCTACCGGCGTTTCATAAAGGATTTATCTAAACTGGTGAATCCCTTGTGCAAGCATTTGGAGAAAGATGCTAAATTTCACTTCATTGATGATTGCATGAGAGCATTTGAATTTCTCAAGTACAAGTTGACAACTACTTCCATTATCACCGCCCCGAAATAGAGCAATCCTTTGGAGCTCATGCGTGATGCAAATGGTGTGGTGGTTGGAGCAGTTTTGGGGCAACGTATCAACAAGATCTTTCATCCGGTCTACTATGCTAGTAAGACCATGAATGATTCCCTAGTCAATTACACTGTAACTGAAAAAGTGCTCCTTGCAATTGTGTTTTCTATTGAGAAGTTCCGCCCGTACTTGATGGGTACAAAAGTGATTGTCCACACGAATCATGCGGCACTTTGGTACCTTATGACCAAGAAAGATTCCAAAGCTCGGTTGATGAGATGGGTTCTTTTGTTGCAAGAGTTCGATATAGACATCCAAGACCGAAAAGGAAGTGAAAACCAAGTGGTGGACCACTTGTCTCATTTGGAGGAGGAGGGAGTCCACATAACAACATTGAAATCAATAACGCCTTACCTTATGAGCAACTCCTAGCCATTTCAATGAAAGAGGTGCCATGGTTCGCGAATCTAGAAAATTTTCTTGTAAGTGGTATCATCCCGAATGAGTTCTCTTCAAACCAAAGGAAGAAGCTCAAACATGATTGTCAAGACTATTATTGGGATGAATCGTACCTTTTCTGGATTTGTACGGTAGGATTGTACCGTAGGAATAAAAAGTTGAAATTCTTGGAGCTTGTCATTCTCTACCGTATGGTGGTCACCATGATGGAGCAAGAACGACGGCCAAAGTGCTAAGTTGCGGTTTCTATTGGCCAACTCCTTACAAGGATGCAAGTGATCTATTGCATTGTTGTGATGAATGTCAAAGAGCTGGTGGAATCTTAAAGAAAAATGAAATTCCCCTCACCACCATTTTAGATATTGATATTTTTGATGTGTGGGGTATTGACTTCATGGGACCTTTTGTGAGTTCTTGCGGAAACACCTACATCTTGGTAGCGGTCAATTATGTGTTAAAATGGGTTGAGACCGTTGCTCTACCCAACGATGAAGCAAGAATTGTGGTGGCATTTTTGAAGAAGAACATCTTCACAAGGTTTGGTACTCCGCGGGCTATCATAAGAGGTGGGGGCTTGAATTTTTGCAACAAAGCTTTTGACACCTTGCTTAGCAAGTATGGTGTCACTCATAAAGTTACGACTCCCTATCACCCTCAAGCAAGTGGTCAGGTTGAAGTCTCCAACCGGGTATTTTGTCCAAAACAGTGAATACTAATCGGACAAATTGGTCAAAGAAGCTTGATGATGCACTATGGTCTTATCGGGCTGCTTTCAAAACTACTATCGGGATGTCTCCATACCGGTTGGTGTTTGGATAAGCTTGTCATCTTCTAGTGGAACTTGAGCACAAGGACATGTGGGCTTTGAAGAAGTTAAATCTTGATTGGGATGCAGCTTCCACCTTGCAAGTTGCACATTTGAATGAACTAAATGAATTTCGGTACCATGCAAATGCAAGTTCGTCCTTGTGGAGAAGAATGAAGCACCTTCATGAAAAATACATCCAAAACAGGGAATTCAAGGTGGGCGATCTTGTTTTGTTGTTCAACCCACGATTGAGGATGCTTTCCGGAAAGCTAAAATCCAAATTGAGTGGTCCCTTCGAAATTATGGATGTGATACCTTTTGGTGCATTGGACTTGAAGAACAAAAATGAAGAGGTATCCTGAGTCAATGGTCAGCGGGTGAAGCATCATTTGGGACAAGCTGACGATGGCCACGTGGTGGTAGTGGTTCATTTGAAGTGATGGTAATCTGCTGTATCAATCCAACCTATGGGCCGCGACGGGCACCCGGTATCTTACTCAACCGAGTACCATCATAACATGTATTTCTTATCATAATATCATGGGTAAATGTGCCAAAATGGTCATCATGACATAATCGAAATAAAACATAAGGGAATGCTAGACATAGGACGACCTAACATGATATAGAAACTTATACATGTGACATACACGCCTATAAAGGACATGACCATTTGTAAACTCAAAACATAGGCCGACAAGGCCATACAAGTATCCATATACCTGACATTTGTCTACAAGCCTCTAAGAGTACACAAAAATCAAAAAGGTCGGGACAGGGCCCCGCCATACCAGTCAATGCATGTCCCAATCATACTGACCAAATAGGAAACTCCGGAGCAAGTGGAGTGCAGCAACACCTTCTGCTGAGCTGATAACCTACTACGAGAACTGTCAACCTATCTATCAGGACCTGCGGGCATGATACGCAGCATCCCCAAGACAAAGGGACGTCACTACGAATAAAGTACAAAGTATGTAAGGCAGAAAAGCATAACTAAGAATCGTAATGTAAAGAGAGATGTAGGAGATACAACCTGTAGAATCTGAGTGCCTCTAAGAAATAGTGACATGAAATGCGTGATACATATATATATATATATACATACATAATCTTTTAAAAACATCTGCCTCTGTGGGCATCATGATACTCATATCATACCCGGCCTCGAAGAGGAGTCGGTAAAAACATACCCGGCCATCGTAAGGCTCGGTAGAATCTTACCCGGCCACGTGAATCTCAGTAAACCCAGCTGATCAGTGGTTTCACAATATGTGACGTACCCGACCGACTATAGCACGACTCGGTAGAGTTAAATAGATATTATATATAATGCATGATGGACTCATGGAATCACACTCTAAACCTTTCAGAGTGACATAAGGTAGTTGCACCTTCGATTAACATTATGGAGATCATACCTTAAATATGAACTTCACTAGGACTCAAGGATAATACATACTTTCTTAGAATAACTTTGTAAGAAAATAACAACATGGACAACCTTATTTGCTAGGAGTGGATTCATAATGAAATAGCGTATCGTTTACGTTCGTTTCACTTTAGATCATGCCAAAAGAATGAAGGAAGTGCCTTAACATACCTTATCACAATATTTCCACTCACCACGTTGAACTCGCCTCTTCTCACCTTAATCTACAACAACGACAATAGTACTGTCTTTAAGTTACGAAAGGTACAACTATCGCACAACGAACGACAAGCTTATTTTGTATAAAAACGAGCAACATCTCTCCTGTTATCCTTACTTCCTCCAAATTCAAGATAACACAAAAAAAACAAGAACACAACAACAAAAACATATACACATTATTTTCCAGCCTTATATACACCACAAAATACTACAAAACAGCCCAACACACCGCAATCTCTTCAAACACAAAACGACCACCGTAGTAGTGTTAAACGGCCCGGAAATGTTACAACGAACAACCAGACCACCACCCTACATCTATATGGTGTTTATACACACCCTATATCCTCCAAAACTCCACAAAATAGTAGTAAAATACGCAGCCCAACAGTAACACAAAAGAGTCCACAAAACAGTCCGCTACAAGTCAAATAACTCGAACTCACGACTTCCGATCACCGTCCCGTGAGTTCTAACTATTAGGAGACACATTTATCAACCTTAATTGATATTTAAACACTTAAATACAGATATTACACGTTTATTAACTATGAAGTACCTTCCAAAGCTCTAACTACAAAGAAAAAAGAGAGGCGGTTTAATGACACTTACGTAGTAGGGATCATTTTGATGTTATCGCTTCTCGATTTCATGCCCGGGATGATAATCTTCTTTGAAACCCTAGAATAGAGCTTAAGGATATGTTTATGGGTGTTCTCTGGTCGTTTTATGCTGAAAAAGGAAGAGAAAGCCGACCTAAGACTTATATATATCAACTTTGGAAAAGTTAAAGAGGTGCTAGCTTGGCACCCTAGCATTGGCCCATGTTCCAAGACCTTCAATGTTGTATATAATATTTCCCAATAAAATTTCATATAACACACGAAATGTATTTCTCAAAAAGCTTTAGTGAACCACCTACTTGTCACTTATGATGTCTGCGCAGTCTCGCAAAACTGTAAATATATCTCTACTCCTATATCTTATCGATGAACGGTTTAATGTGTTGGAAACTAGACACATAGATATTTAATTAGATTGGTAGATAATACAATAATTTCAATAATATTGGGAGAAAATCTCAGTTACATATGACCTTATTTTCAGCACGTTATAAATGTAATTTGTGAAGACCTTTGCCAACTTTTGTTCCACAACTTGTTTGACTTCAAAACGTAGCAGACAACCATCATAAGAAAACTATAACTAATAGAATAACATCCTTATCATGTAATTAACCATATTCTCGCCCTAAAGTACATGTTATAACATTCCAAACTCGTCTACTTTCGACGAAACTTATTTCCTTCAATTGGTTTAGCTTCTAAATTTCCAACCCTCTTGGTACTCATTATTCATGATCTTAAATATTTGTAACCTCCAAGGTAACATGATTAACTTAATTTATGTGCTTCCAAATATAATATTATTTCTGATCTTACATCAATTGACTTACGACGTACTCTCACGTACGAAAATATGGGGCGTAACATCATTCCTCCCTTTGGAACATTCGTCCTCGAATGTTGACTAATGCACTTATCCGTCCCTTAATCAATAGCTCTTACGAATACTTTAATATTGTCTTTTCCATCTAGGGAGTTGTTCGGTGAATAAATCCAAAGGCTTGGGCATTCCCCCCTTTAGGCCTCTTTCTCACACCACGACTTGTGGTCAAAATTCTTCCAATCCCGTAACTGTTTCTTCCTTCTTTCATGCAGCCTGTATGATTCTAACCTTGAATGTGCCCCAATGCGACTCTTATCGCTTTTTTCCGTTAGCTTTTTACCAATCTCTAGGCTTCACTTTGTGAACATATATAGTATTATGACAAGCTGCCCCTCTAGGCATCTATAGGTGTACTAAAGTTCTTTGCTTGGCACTTTGTTGAACTTACGACTAGTGTTATATCTTGTTTTGTAGCCTTGTGTATCTACCCTTATGGTTTTACTACATCTAGGTAGGTTATAATGTACCATAACACTTACTCTAGTGGTTTTCTCCCCAACTCCAGGTTACTCTCTCGCTGCTTATCCTATATGTATAAATCTAAGTCCATAAGTTCTTCCTCTTTACTTTTCCTCTTAAGAATAATGACCTAATCTCATCTCATACTTTGGAATTTTTTTCCCGCCTATTGTTGATTCACCTTATGTTGATCTATAATCTACCACTGATAACTTGAAACCTCTCACGTAATACATTGTCACTAGGGCTTACGTCTCATCGGGGAACATTTGAAGTGATTTTCCTGATCCACTTAGGGACGATACCATACTCCAATAGATGTATTTCATAGCATCCCAATGTGATTCATCCTATGGGGGTATTCTAATCCTGTGCAGTTCATGAAATCCTTGTTCTCAAAATCATTACTCAATCAAAGGCCTAAACGTCATCCTCTTATCATTTATCACAGTTACACCCTTACTTTACTACCAGGGTGGCATTCCATCTCTTCTAAATGCTCCTAGTTTTAAACTCCTTTGAGTACACTCATGCTATACTAATCTTTTTATAACTTTATGGAAACCATCAGCTCTCTTGTTGTGATGGGTTAAATCCCGAGGACTTACCTATTCTCGTCACCTTCTCACTCACCTTCTCACTCACCTTTTCTGGTCCTTACTGCTGACTAGCTAAAACCTTGTTTCTCTATCATACTTTAGCTTGAGATCTACGCATATCTATTTATACTACTCGCACCCTTCCTTTAACATGCTAACACCATAGATTTCCTTTCATGCCTTCCCAATCGCCTTTAAATGTAAGCAATTACTTTTCCTGGCCGTTCTGCCACTTGCTGTATGGATACTTGGCATATCTTAATGCCCACAAATACTGGAGTTCCATGTATCTCATATGATCTCAATTATCAACTCTTGATTTTTTTTCTACTTCCCGTTCATTATCCACGATAGGCGCCACTTACTTATGGAGTGTATACAATATTGTAGCGAGAAAGTTGTCATAAGACCATTTCTTCCTTAGGTCACTATGCTTATGTTGAAGCCTTCTTCTTTATTTCCTCAGCTAGTCTTTCGTTGTACTACATAGTAGATACTCTCCGACTCTTGTAAAGTTGCGAGCTTATTACATCATATACCCAAAGGAATTTTTGATGTTCTTACTCACCTATTATTATCCTTAGTTACTTACATCAACGCCTTTGTGCTCGTAAGGTTGCTTCTGAAGTGAAATTTGACTATCTCCCTAGTGGCACTTTCTTTTATTTCCGCAACACTTATACGGTACCTTTAACTATCCAAACTCCTATCTTAATATTACTCAAGGATCACGATGGTATCATATCTGTGAGACTGAATTCCCTATGTTGGGTTTCACTACGTTTATCTTGCACGATCTGTTGATTTATATATGACCACTTGTTTAGCTATAAATAGGCTCTTCCGGAATCAACTACAGACTACTCGTTGGTCCATTCTCATATTTATATTATGTGTAACCACTTTTGGGTTATGTCCTTTGTCTTAACTTACCTCTAGTATGGGTTCTTTATATATCAAGTGTTCATTTCCACTTATTTATCAATATCATCGAGTGCAAAACCCTTATTAATTCTCTCCGGCGTCATGCTTGCATAATAAACATGGAGTTATATTATATCTGTAGGATCTGAACAAATGCAATCTCATTACTTTCCCCTTTTTACCGCATTCTTCCTTTTTAATCCATAGTTACCAAATCATCTTTGGCATGTTTTCATATCTTCACTGATATCACTCGCCTTGCGGTAACCCTTTTATACCAAGGATAACAAAATTCCTTACCCGCGAGGGTGACACTTAGTGTAACTGGCCCATACAGTCCCTTAGGCTTAACTTTAACTTTAGGGAAGCGTCTTCCTGAATGACCATTCTCTGAATTTCTCATTAATCTTCTTCCGTTGTCCATTATATTATTGTCGGAGCATAATCTAAAATTCTCATGATGCCGACCATTATCAAATCGCTCAGTCCCTAATTCATGTTCATTTTATCTTGTTCACCAGCCCATACTGATTTCTATTACTCTGAGGTCTAACTTTTCCCTTTGTCAATCACGTTAGAGTCACGAACTTATTTCTCGAAATGAGGATGTGACTTTATGACCTTTGTTCTTTTGTTGCCTCAAGGCCTTTTACCTCTCGTCTTTTACTTCCCTTGACTATAGATTTAGTAATACTGTCATTTTTTATTCTACCGTTTTCATCCACGTATCATATCTTACTCATAATGCTTTATTAACTCTCTTTTGTTTCCATGCTAACATTTGTGTCTATCACTTTATTTTGAAAACTCCAACAAAATGTTCCTTAATTTTTAGCTCCCCTGCTTCGTCTCACTGGTTCTTTGGGATGCCTAACATTCTCTCTCCTTATTTTTACTAGGGGCAGGAGTCATACTAAGGTGAATATTTATCCCTTCTTGGATTCCGCTGCCTATCTTCTGAAATTTCTCAACATTCTAGTATTCATATCTGACTGTTCTATTATAAAGTGCACCATCTGGATGTCTTGCAAGGAGATCTATTACCACGTTTGCACTATCCTTTGGAAATGTTAGCTAATGATAATAATCATCCACCATTTTTGGGTTACTTTAACCACGACTGGATCCTGATATCCTGTCCTTCTCTTAACTGTATCTGTTGGCTCCCATGGAGCATAACTGAGGCGGGTGTGGCCAATTGTACATACCTTTGTTACAATTGTAGGTAATTCAAAATTCTTATATTTCTCTGCTTGAATCGTAAATACTGACAATCTTCATTAACTGGGCGCCTCATACCCTTCTTTATCTTATTTCTTTTACTTGTTGAAACTTGTGTCTACCTTTCGATTCTCTTATTCCTTTTTACCATACAAGTGGATTGAATTCTTGCCTTAGGCCTCCTTATCAAGAAACTTACACATCTTAGTACACACATGATCTGCTGAAGACCTCATATTTACTCATCATAAGCATGATGCAAAATCGAGTTCCTCTGATTCAACTCTTCCACAACCATATTCAATCTCTTACCAACTGTCTTTGTAGATGTAGGCATCATTGTATTATGTATAATAGAATTTAGGAGTTTTATTTCGTACAACTAAGCTCTACAACACGATCTAGAGTAAGAAGAAAAAGTGACAGTCCTAAATGCCCTGTAGCCTCCTGCTTATAAGTGTGGTGCACAACACACCCATAAACAAGACTCTACTAGACACGGCTTGTAGACTCCCTAGGACAAAACTGCTATGATACCACTTTTGTAACGACCCAACCTATGGGCCGCGACGGGCACCCGGTATCTTACTCAAATGAGTACCAAAATAACATATCTTTCTTATCATACTTTCATGGGTAAAGGTGCCAAAATGTTCATAATGACATAATCGAAATAAAATATAAAGGAATGCTAGACATAGGACGACCTGACATGATATAGAAACTTATACATGTGACATACGCACCTATAAGGCTATCATGACCATTTGTAAACTCAAAACATAGGCCGACAAGGCCATACAAGTATCCATATACCTGATATTTGTCTACAAGCCTCTAAGAGTACATAAACATAAAAAAGGTCAGGACATGGTCCCGCCATACCAGTCAATGCATGTCCCAATCATACTGACCAACTAGGCAACTCCGGAGCAAGTGGAGTGCATCAACACCTTCTGCTGAGCTGATAACCTACTAGGAGGACTATCAACTTGTCTATCGGGACCTGCGGGCATGATACGCAGCGTCCCCAAGCAAAAGGGATGTCAGTACGAATAAAGTACTGAGTATGTAAGGCAGAAAAGCATAACTAAGAACAGTAATGTAAAGAGAGATGTAGGAGATGCAACCTGTAGCATCTGAGTGCCTCTAAGAGATAGTGACATGAAATGCATGATCATATATATACCTAATCATTTAAAAACATACGTCTCTGTGGGCATCATCATCATTATATCATACCCGTCCTCGAAGAGGAGTCGATAAAAACATACCCAACCATCATAAGGCTCGGTAGAATTGTACCAGGCCACGTGGAGCTCGGTAAACCCAACTGATCAGTGGTTGCACAAAAGGTGCCGTATCCTGCCAACTATAGCGTGGCTCGGTAGACTAAAATAGATACTATATATAATGCATGATGGACTCATGGAATCACGCTCTAAACCTTTCAGAGTGACGTAAGGTAGTTGCACCTTCGATTAACATTATGGAGATCATACCATCAATATGAACTTCACTAGGACTCAAGGATCATACATAATTTCTTAGAATAACTTTTTAAGGAAATAACGACATGGACAACCTTAGTTGCTAGGAGTGGATTCATTATGAAATAACGTATCATTTAAGTTCGTTTCACTTTAGATCATGCCAAAAGAATGAAGGAAGTGCCTTAACATACCTTATCACAATCTTTTCACTCACCAAGTTGAACTCGCCTCTTCTAACCTTAATCTACAACAACGACAATAATACTATCATTAAGTTACGAAAGGTACAACTATCGCACAACGAACGACAATCTTATTTTGTATAAAAACTGGCAACATCTCCCCTATTATCCTTACTTCCTCAAAATTCAAGATAACATTAAAAACACGAGAACAAAACAACAAAAACATATATACATTATTTTTCAGCCTTATATACACCACAAAATACTACAAAACAACCCAACACACCGCAATCTCTTCATACACAAAACGATCACTGTAGTAGTGTCAAACGACCTGGAAATATTACGACGAACGATTATCCCACCACCCTACATCTATATGGTGTTTCTCCACACCCTTACTCCTACAAAACTCCACAAAATAGTAGTAAAATACGCAGCCACCAGTAACACAAAACAGTCCATAAAACAGTCCGCTACAAGTCAAATAACCCGAACTCACGGCTTCCGATCACCGTCCGATGAGTTGTAACTATTAGGACACACATTTATCAACCTTCCTTGATATTTAAACACTTAAATACAGATATTACACGTTTCTTAAATATGAAGTACCTTCCTAAACTCTTACTACAAAGAAAAAAAAGAGGCGGTATAATGACACTTACGTAGTAGGGAGCGTTTTGATGTTATCGCTTCTCGATTTCATGCCCGAGATTATAATATTCTTTGAAACCCTATAATAGAGCTTAAGGATATGTTTATGCTGAAAAATGAATAGAAATCTGACCTAAGACTTATATATTTCAACTTTGGAAAAGTCAAAGAGGTGCTAGCTTGGCACCCTAGCATTGGCCCATCTTCCGATGCTTATATCGTTTTATACGGACGTTGTATGAAAGAACGGTTATGGGTGTTGGAAACTACATTCCAAGACCTTCAATTTTGTATATAACATCCTTATCCTATAATGAACCATAGTCTCACCCTAAAGTACATTTTATAACATTCCAAACTCGTCTACTTTCGATGAAACTTATTTCCTTCAATTGGTTTATCTTCTAAGCTTTCCAACCCTCTTGGTACTCATTATTTATGATCTTAAATATTTGTAACCTCCAAGGTAACATGATTAACTTAATTTATATGCTTCCAAATATAATCTTATATCTGAGCTTACATCAATTGACTTACGACGTACTCTCACATACGAAAACATGAGGTGTAACATCTGCGTCGTGCCACGACGTTAAATCAGGCTCTTCTTGGGAGGCAACCCATGTTTATTTTTCTTTTCTTCTTTTTTTTAGATAGGTCTTATTTTGTGCTAACTAGATTTGAAGTGTGTTGCAGGAATGGTGCTTTACAGGAATTGGTCTATAAAAAATTGGCTAATTAAGAAAAAAGTGTGGACCGCACAATTCTTGATGCTGCAGTAGAAGAAAAATGCGATCACCCAATTGTTCTGCAGACCACACAAACTGAGATGGAAAATTGCAAACTCTCTGAAGTTTGTCTGTCAAAGAAATGGACAAAGTGAGGTCGCACATGGAAATCTGTGGTCCGCACAAAACTCTACGGTCGCACATGTAATTCTGCGGACCGCAGATCAACCTAGCGAAATTGAACAACAGGTAATAGAGTGCGGACCGCATAAGGAATTCTGCGGCCGCACTCATCTCTTGAACCCTGAAGCAAATCCCGCATAGTATAAATAGTAGCCCTAAGGATACTGTTGAGACTTTCCACTCTCTGAAAAATTAAAACAAAGGCTAAATCTTGCACACTACTGAGTCAATCATCTGCCACTTTATTGAGCATCTTTGATCATTCCTTAACACCACTTCATCACTGGTATGTTCAAATCATTTCTATAATTCTTCAATTTTATTAGTTAGTTTATAATTTATTAGTTATTTTAGACCATTTGTCAATTTTATATCTATGTGGGGTGTAATTTGTGTATGGTAAACTACTACCATGTCCAATTTGTGCATAAAATTGAAACCATATAGAACTATGGCCGATTTAATTTTTGAAATGTGCAGTCGCACAAGGAATATTGTTGTCCGCAGAATTATGTGCTTAGGGCATTTGGTTAGGTAAAAGTGCGGATTGCACTTGAAATTGTGCGGTTCGCAGAAATTCAACCGCGGCCTCAGAAAAGTGTGTGCGACCGCAAATCGGGGCATTCTATGTTTTCACAGAGTTTCCATTTTTTAAAGTTTCACTTTGTGGACGCACTAAAAAATGTGCGGCCTGCACTTCAGATGTGCAGTCACACTGAAGATTGTGCGGACCGCAACTTCACATTTGCGTCCGCACTTCCAAATTGTGAGGTCCGCATAACTAGACCTGCGACTGCATTTGAAATTGTGCGGACCCTGCAACATGTTTTGTTCCACAACTTTCTGCTTACCTGCACTTGAACTAGAATTGACTCCTATTGTTGTTTTGTGTAGAATATGGTTTGTGGAATCAAGTCACTACATGGTTTTGAAGAATGACAAATGTCCCCACAGTTGAACCAGGTCCATCAGGGCAAACATAGACAAGCAGACTAGATGGAATGAAAGGAGTCCATATGCAGGAGATAAACATCATCTATGAATTAAGGGGTTATCTCCTAAGCGAAAAGATTGCAAATCGATAGGGAGATGGACTTCGTATTCAGGTAGGACAAAATCAAGATAAAGGAAGATCAATGAAGTTGAGATAAAGTCAAACTCTTCCACCAAGGAAGAGTTGCATCAAAATTCTACTTCAGCATCTCAACTATTGATTCTATAAATTATCAAAGTGTTCCTACAGAGGAGTTGCGCACATACACAGAAGTGAAACAAGAATTGAAAGCAAAATTACCAAAGCAATTTTGTAAATAGTTCATGTGAAGAATCCCTGTGCGACTCAAAAGCTACTTGAACCAGCTAGAAGAACACGTTCCATCTGTTATCTTTTGAGTCTAGTTGGTTGTAGTAAGTGATTACAAATTGTATCTTTCAGCTTTATCTATAAGCAATTGGAAGAGGTACACAATGTTCAAGTTAGAGTTAACTTGAAGTTTGTCGCAATTAGCTAGAGGCTAGTTTGCCACAAGGGGATTAGAGTTAGTCCTTAGGTTTACAAAAGTGTTTATTTTGTAAATGTTGTTTGGCTCCTTGACATAGTGAAGAGTTTGGGAAAATCCTATAGGGAAGTAGGTCGTGGTTTTTTCACCTTTTGAGCCAGGTGTTTTCCGTGTAAAATTGTTGTGTTCTTTTATTTCTGCAATTATTATTCCGTAAACTGTAGAAGTTGGAACACCTAGAAGAACCTGGTTATTCTATAGAGACTGCACTCGAAAATTGGACACCACACAAATCACCCCCCTTTTGTGTGGTATTGACGTATAAAACAGCAATTGGTATCAGAGCAGGTTATCCTTGAAGAGGCTAACACCTTAGGAAAAAGATCAAAATGAGTGCACCACCTGGGAACTGGGAAGGACAATCAAATGATCGACCACCACTCTTCAATGGCCAGTATTACTCCTGGTGGAAGAACAGGATAAAGGATCACTTAATTGGATAAGACTATGAACTATGGGACATAGTCACTGACGGTCCTTTAGCCACCATGAAGAAGACTGCTGAAGGAGTAGATGTGCCAAAGACTAGAGCTGACTGCACTGTTGAGGATTGGAAGAAGTGGGAGAAAAGTGCCAAGGCAAAAAAGTGGCTAGTGTGTGGACTTGGTCCAAACGAGTATAGTAGAATTCAAAGCTGCACCACCGCCAAAGAAATTTGGGATACCTTGCAAGTAGCTCACGAAGAAACACCTCAAGTGAAAAGATCAAGAGGTACTCTACTATACTCCCAATATGAAAACTTCACTATGAAAGAAGGAGAGACAATTCAAGAGATGTATACGAGGTTCACAACACTGACCAATGAACTCAAGTCTCTTGGAAGGGTCATTCTTGAAGAGGACAGGGTGGAGAAGATGCTGACTAGGGTGTTCTCAATCTCTTGGGAAAGCAAGATCACTGCAATCCAAGAATCCAAAAACATGGCAACCCTCAGGTTGGACGAGCTAATTGGAAATCTCACTGCCTACGAACTTAGAAGGCAAACAATGAAAATGGATGCTCCTAAGAAGGAAAGAAGTCTAGAATTGAGAACCACTGAGGGGGAAGATCTGGAGGAAGATGAGATGGCCATGATCACTATGGAATTCAGAAACTACCTCATAAGGAAAAAGGGCATCTCAAGAGGTGGAAACTACAACAAAGCAAGAGCTCCAGAAAGACCAACCAATGAGGGATGCTACAAATGTGGAAAGACTGACAACCACATAAAGAACTGTCCTCAGTGGGAAGTAGAATAGAAAAGGGATAAATCTGAATGAAGTAACAGAGAGAAGGAACTGGTCCAACCAAAGAAAACCACAACAAAAGTTATGGTTGCTGCTTGGGGGGGAAGCTCAGATGAAGAATCAGAGGATGGTGGGAATGAAGAACAGGCACTCATGGAAATTGGTGAATCAGATGAGGAATCATATGAAGAACTAGAGGTAAGTATATCCCATCTCAAAAACAAGAGAAAGTTCCTATCTAAAGAAAAACTCTCTAAGTTGCTACTTGATTTCATGGATGATTCCGAAGAAATAAACAAAGAGAAAGAACAATTGTCTAAAGAGTGTGTAATGTTAAAATAAAAATGCAAGAACCTG
Source organism: Nicotiana undulata (assembly GCA_005239495.1). NCBI lineage: Eukaryota > Viridiplantae > Streptophyta > Magnoliopsida > Solanales > Solanaceae > Nicotiana > Nicotiana undulata. The sequence continues at coordinate 63,751 of ML281299.1, read as the reverse complement.
GAAATAAGAGTAAGTGAATATGAAAAAGACAACAGTGCCTTGATGATCCAGGTTCATCCACTTGAAACCAAGATCCTAGAGCTAAAATCTGAAAATTTAACACTGAAACTAGGAACTAGCAAGAAGACAGTTGATCACTCTCAACTCATGTTAGAAGAGAATGCGGGAAAACTAAAGGATAAGATGTACATTAAAGATGAACAAACAAGGGTAGTAAAAGAAGAACTTGGTAAGGTCAAACATGAATTAGATCGAACCTGCAAGTGGAAAAATTCCTCTGATGCCTTGACATGGCTTCAAGAAAATCATAGTAGCAACAGGAGAGGACTTGGGTTTGGGAGTCAAATGCCCAAATGGGATCCCAAAAGCAAGTATCTCACTATTCCTGAGAATAAAATCTGCACCCACTGTGGTAAGACTGGTCACTACAAGATTGAATGTACTGCAAAAGAGCAGGCTAGTCGAAGAAATGAAAGTTTTGTTCGAAAGAAAAATTGGTTACAAAATTAGGCTAGAAAAAGCTTGATTCATCATTTCTCTCACAGAAAAGAACCCAAACTAGTTTGGGTCCCTAAGACTAACCCATGATTTCCTTTTGTAGGTTCAAGTGAGAGGAAGCAGCCAAATTTGGTACTTGGACAGCGACTGCTCAAAACATATGACAGGGAACAAGGAACAGTTCCTTTCACTTTAAAACCTCAAAGGAGGAAATGTCTCATTTGAAAATGGGAAGAAAGGTGAAATTATTGGGGTTGGAAAAGTAGGTAAGGATGACACACGTTCCATTGAGAATGTGTACTTGATAGATGGCTTGAAATATAGCCTGATCACTGTGTCACAACTGTGTGACAGAGGTAACCTGGTTGAATTCACTTCCACAAAATGTTTTGTGATTAATTTTCTTATTGACAAAATTTCCTTGCAGGGAAAAAGAATGAATAACATCTATGTCATCGTGTCACGACCCGAAATCCCACCTTCAGGCCGTGACTGCATCTAACGTTGAACCGGCTAGACAAGCCAACGTATGCAATAAATCTAACACATTTCACCTCATGTCAATAGTAGTAAAGGTAATGCCTTTCAAAACTTAATGGGAATAACAAACGCTTAAAAATGCTTACAGTAGAAATGTAATAAACATCCGAAAGGTTGATATGAAATGGTAAAGTACACAACGTCGCATAATCCCAAAACCGTGGTGTCACAAACTCACGAACTCTATATGGAGTACTAAATACAAAGTCTAGAAAGAAGGGTACACAATTGTCTTCGGAGCTACAGAATAAATAAGACAATAGATGAGTCAAAGACGGAGGAGACACCAAGGCCCACGAACGCCGGCGGTATACCTTGAAGCCTCTGAAGTGGACTGAAGGAGACTCCCTCAGTGCTGTCCACAGGGTCCGGGTGCGGGATCTGCACAACGTAAAGAAGTGCAGTGTAGCATCAGTACAACCAACCCCATGTACTGAGTAAGTGCCGAGCCTAACCTCGGCCGAAGTAGTGACGAGGCTAGACTTAGCAACGATGTACACCTGTCCTATTCTACAACATATAACACAGATAGCAATGCAAGAAATAAGCAGACATATTAGGGAAACGGGAGCAGTTAAAGGGATCACAACTGAGATATGACAGTTTATTGATCATAAGATAGCAGATAAGAAGCAGTTTAACAGAAAATGCCAAGTAAAGACAAGTACAAATGCCAGGAATGTAAATAATGGCACGACATCACCCTTCGTGCTTTTACCCTCTTCCTCACTATGCAAAACATGGTATAATCAATGTAAAATCATGTCACGACATGTCCCCTCGTGCAATAAATAATAAACGATCAACACGGCATGTCCCCTCGTGTGATAAATAACAAACAATCAGCACGACATGTCCCCTTGTGCAATAAATAATAAACGATCAACACGGCATGTCCCCTCGTGTGATGAATATCAAACAATCATCACGGCATGTCCCCTCGTACAATAAATAATAAACGATCAACACGGCATGTCCCCTCATGTGATAAATAACAAACAATCAGCACGGCATGTCCCCTCATGCAATAAATAATAAACGATCAACACGACATGTCCCCTCGTGTGATGAATATCAAATAATCAGCACGGCATGTCCCCTCGTGCAATAAATAATAAAAAGCAACAATATAATGTGAAAATCAACAATAAGAAGTCTCAAGTGTATGGAAATACTCAATAAAATTCTATCGTCCCGGCAAGGAGAAATCATCAATTAATAACTCAACAAATGCCCGGCAAGGGTCTCAGCTATAACCAATCACTTCAATTGTATACTTTACGCTTGGATTCTCATTCGTATCAACACTTCTCAAGCTCAACGACCAATACTTTCAACAAGAATGAATTACCAAGTAGAAACAATTTCATAATATGATAAACATGGAAGAAATACTTCAATTTCTATCCAAACAGACTCACGGGCATGCTTGACTCACATTACATAGGTACTCGTCACCTCACCTATGCAATGAACATGAGAATCACATAGCACATAGCAGATAACACCTATTCCCTCACCAAAGTTAGGCAAGACACTTACCTCGGGTCTAAAATAGAGCAATCAACCCTCTAACATCGCCTTTCCTCTAGAATTCGACTCCGGAACGGTATTATCTAGACATAATCAACTCAAGTATATCAAGAATGGCTCAATAAATCAAACCCATAGCCTAAGTACTAATTTCTAAGCATTCTTCCTAAAATTCCAAAATTTGACTCCGGGCCCACATGGTCCAAACCCGAGGGTCGGACAAAATCCGACTACCCATAACCCCACGAATTTAAATATATGATTTGTTTTAAGATCCGACCCCGAATTGAGGTTGAATCACCCAAAATTCCCAAAAACCTAACTCAACCCAAAACCCCAATTTCTATCTTAATTTTCATGTTTTTTGGCCTAGATTCTAGTGATTATGAATGGAAAGTGGAAGAAATAGAAGTTGAAATCACTTACCCAAGGGTTTATTGAAGGACTCTTGTTTGGGGGTCGACAATGGAGGTTGGAGGAGGAGAAGAAGGCTGAAAATAGCAAAGTCCCGTATGAAATATTCTGTTTTGAACTCATTTAATAACTGGGCGAAATATCTCTATGCGATCGCGGAAGCAGGGATGCGATCGCATAGAGACCAGGGCTGGGTGCACTGCGATCGCACAGGTATACAACCTCTCCCTTATGCGATCGCACAAAGGAAACGGCGACCGCACAGAGTATTTTCCTCCAGCTCCCCTTACCCACCTAATACACTATGCGATCGCGGAGTATGCTATGCGATCACATAGTGTAACAGACTACTCCCCAGGTATGAAGCTATGCGATCGCGGATAAGTCAATGCGATCACATAGAGTAAAAGGACTGACACCAGCAAAATGCAATTACACCAGATATTTGACTCTTTACCCACCCCGTTAGCTACCCGAAACTCACCCGAGCCCTCGGGGCTCACAACCAAAAACACTCACGACTCTCAAACCATCATACGGACTTATTCAAGCTTTTAAATCACCAAAATATCATCAAATACATCGAATTAATCCTCAAAACTCTTTGAATTTTTCTTAAAACTTCATAAAGCTTAACTTTTCCAATTTTGATCTGAATCACATCATTTCAAGTCCGTTTTACACCAAACTTCACAGATCAGTCACATAACACATAATAAACCTGTTCCGGGCTCCGTAACCATAATACAGGCCCAGTAACACGGTTTTCACATAATTATTCATTTTCAAAAACCTTTATTATTTTCTGCAAACAATTTTCTTTGAAAATTCATTTCTCGTGCTTGGGACCTCGGAATTTGATTCGGGGCATACGCCCAAGTCCCATATTTTCCTATGGACCCTCCGGGACCATCAAATCACGGTTCCGGATCCGTATACCAAAAATGTTGACCAAATTCAACTTTATTCGTTTAATTATCATAAAATTACATTTTCATCAAATTTCAACATACAGACTTCCCGACACACACCCGGGCTGTGCACGCATATCGAGGTGAGATTAACGGAGGCTTTCGGGGCCTCGAAACACAGATTTAGCTAGAATTACTTAGGATGACCTTTTGGGTCATCACAATCTCCACCTCTAAAACAAACGTTCGTCCTCGAACGGACATAGAAAAGTACATGAGTTTGAGAAAAGATGGGGATAACGACTCCTCATATCGGACACGGACTCCCAGGTAGCTGCCTTGGCAGGCTGACCTCTCCACTGAGCACGGAGCGAAGGATAACTCTTCGACCTCAACTGGTGAACATGCCTATCTAATATAGCTACCGACTCCTCATCCTAAGTCAGATCCTTGTCCAAATGGACACTGCTGAAGTCAAGAACATGAGATGGACCTACCATATACCTCCGGACCATGGATACATGAAACACTGGATGCACTATTGATAAATGCGGTGGCTAGGCAAGTCTGTAGGCCAGCTCTCCTACCTTATCCAAAATCTCAAATGGACCAATATACCTAGGGATCAACTTGCCTTTCTTTCTGAATCTCATCACGCCCTTCATAGGCGACACTCGAAGGAACACCTGGTCTCCTACCATGAAAGCCAAATCTCGAACTCTACGATCCGCATAACTCTTTTGTCTGGACTGGGCTGTATGAAGTCTATCCTGAATANCGGAGCCATCTGAATGCTCGACTGGTAACTGTTGTTGTAGGCAAACTATGCTAAAGGCAAGAACTGATCCCATGATCCACAAAAATCAATAACACAAGCTCGCAATATATCCTCAAAAATCTGAATAGTACGCTCGGACTGTCCGTCCGTCTGAGGATGAAATGCTGTGCTCAACTCAACCTGTGTGCCCAACTCTCGCTGAAATACTCTCCAGAAATGGGAGGTGAACTGAGTGCCTCGGTCTGATATGATAGATAAGGGCACACCGTGCAATCTGACAATCTCTCTCATATAGATCTGAGCTAACTTCTCTGCCGAAGATGAAACCGCCACAGAAATGAAATATGCTGACTTGGTCAGCCTATCCATAGCAACCCATACTGCGTCAACCATCCTCTGGGACCAAGGGAGTCCAAGTATAAAATCCATCGTGATACGCTCCCACTTCCACTCGGGAAGCTGAATCTGCTNACATAAGCCACAATATCCTTCTTCATTCTACGCCACCAATAATGCTGCCGCAAGTCCTGGTACATCTTCGCGGAGCCTGGATGAATGGAATACCGGGAACTACGAGCCTCCTGCAATATCAACTCATGAATGTCGTCCACATCAGGAACACATATACGACCCTGCAATCTCAAAACTCCCTCAGCATTAACTGTGACCTTCTTGGCACGTCCGTGCCTAACCGCATCACTAAGAGCACACAAATGACGATCATCATACTGCCTGGCACGAATACGATCAAGCAATGAAGAACGAGCGACGGTATGGGCCAAAACACTGCCACCCTCAGAAACCTCCAATCTAACAAATCGATTGGCTAACGCCTGAACATCCAAAGCCAAAGGTCGCTCAACTGATAGATAAGCCAAACTACCCATGCTGACTGACTTCCGGATCAAGGCATCGGCCACCACATTGGCCTTTCCCGGACGATAGAGAATAGTAATATCATAATCCTTCAGCAACTCTAGCCACCTCTTCTGCCTCATATTCAACTCCTTTTGCTTAAACAAGTATTTCAAACTCTTATGATCAGTGATACCTCACACGATACCCTATACAAATAGTGCCTCCAAATCTTCAAGGCATGAACAATAGCTGCAAGTTCCAAATCATGGACTGGATAGTTCTTCTCATGAATCTTCAATTGACGAGAAGCATAGGCTATAACCTTGCCCTCCTGCATCAATACCGCACCACGTCCAACCCGTGAAGCATAACATTACACGATATACGAACCTGAACCTGTGGGCAATACCAACACTGGTGCCATGGTCAATGCTGTCTTGAGCTTCTGAAAGCTCGCTTCACACTCCTCAGAATATCTGAACTGAACACTCTTCTAAGTCAACTTGGTCATATGGGCTGCTATAGATGAAAACCCCTCCACGAACCGGCGATAATAGCCTGCTAGGCCCAAGAAGCTCCAAATCTCTATGGTTGAAGTGGGCCTAGGCCAATCTCTAACTGCTGAAACTTTCTTCGGATCCACTTGAATGCCCTCTGCTGATACAACGTGGCCCAAGAATGCCACAGAACTCAACCAGAACTCGCACTTAGAAAACTTGGCATACAATTGCCGATCTCTCAGAGTCTGGAGGACGACTCTAAGGTGCTGCTCATGCTCCTCTCGGCTGCGAGAGTATATCAAAATATCGTCTATAAACACGATCACAAATGAGTCCAAATAAGGCATGAATACCCGATTCATCAACTCCATAAAAGCACCGGGGGCATTAGTCAACCCAAACGACATGACCAAAAACTCATAATGCCCGTAGCGAGTGAGAAAAGCTGTCTTGGGCACATCAGACGCCCTGATCCTCAGTTGATCTAATAAATCATCAATCCTTGGCAAAGGATACTTGTTGTTGATAGTAACCTTATTCAACTGCGGTAGTCAATACACATCCTCATTGAGTCGTCTTTCTTCTTCACGAACAATACTGGAGCACCCCAAGGAGAAACACTAGGCCTAATGAAGCCTTTATCCAACAAATCCTGTAATTGTTCCTTTAATTTCTTCAACTCTGGCGGAGACATACGATATGGGGGAATAGAAATGGGCTGAGTGCCCTCAGCTAACTCACTACAAAAATCAATATCCCTGTCGGGTGGCATACCCGGCAGGTCAGCAGGGAATACCTATGGAAACTCACGAACCACGGGCAAAGACCCTATAAGAGGAACCTCAGCACTAGAATCACGAACGTAGGCCAAATAGGCCAAACAACCCTTCTCGACCATGCGCCGAGCCTTCATCTAAGAAATAACTCTACTAGAAGAATGACTAGGGGTCCCTCTCTACTCTAAATGAGGTACTCCTTGCAAGGCCAAGGTCACTGTCTTGGCATGACAGTCCAGAATAGCATAATAGGGAGATAACCAGTCCATACCCAGAATCACATCAAAATCTACCTCCATGTCAAGAAGCAATAAGTCTACCCGAGTCTCCGAACCACCGATAACAACTAAGCAGGAACGATAGACTCGGTCAACAATAATAGAATCACCCACCGGGGTAGACACATACACAGAAGTATTTAAGGAATCACGAGGCATGCTCAAATAAGGGGCAAAATATGAGGACACATAAGAGAAAGTAGAACCCGGATCAAATAATACCGAAGCATCTTTGTTGCAAACGGAGGTCGTACCTGTGATAACTGCATCGGAGACCTCAACCTCGGGTCTGGTAGGAATATCATAACAACGGGGCGGAACCCCTCCAGTCTGAACATCCTGGCCTCCACCTCTCGTGGCCTGTGCTCCACCTTTAAGAACCTGACCACCTCCTCTGGCACCACGGCCACCACCCCTAGCTGGATGAGAGGGTGGGTGTGTGCCTGCTACAGGAACCATAACACGGGGGCCCTGATACTGAGGACCACTAGAGACTTGGGGACAATATCTGACAATGTGCCCCGGCATACCACAATTATGACAAGATCTCTGCTGCTGCGGCTGAGGACCTGGGAACTAGCCCTGACGACCCTGATATCCTCCCTAAAAGCTCTAGAGCGGGTGAGCACTTATAGGTGCTGGCGGTGCACGAGGAGATATCTAAAGCGCTGTCTGATAGAGCCTGGGAGGATGACCTCTGCCAAAGGAGTCTCTGCCTCCAGATGAGGCTCCACTGAATCTCCCAAAGTGATGGGGTCTCTTGTCAGCTCCCTCAGCTACCGGTGCTGCGAAACCAGGCTGAACTAATCCGGCTGGCTGAGGCGCCGGAGTCTGAAACTGCTGAGTTAGCTGCTCTGGCATACGGGTGGAAGGAGTTAGGGTCCCTCCCCCAGCCTGAGAGACGGCTGGTGCAGTAGGAAGAAGTCTCGCCTGTGCTATACTCTCCATAAGTCCTACCAAACAGACGAGAGCGTCCTGAAGTACTGGTGTAGCTATGAACCCCTCCGGGACCTGAGATGGTCCCGCTGGAACTGCTGGAGCTGGAATCTCCTCCTCGTACTCAACCTGAGGATCCTTGACTAGGGATGTTGCTCTGGGCTGAGCACGGCCCCGACCTCGGCCTCTAGCACGGCCTCGACCTCGGCCCCTCGTAGGAGCTGTAGTAGGAGTGTCGGGCTGCTGAGCGGAACCAAGAGAAGCACGCGTCCTCGCCATCTGAGAGAGAGTAGAATGGAAACTCGATCAGTATACAGAATATACTACACATGATAGAGTATGAAGAGAAGAGGAGTATCCTAACTTTGCATCCTCTAGGGGATAAATACAGACGTCTCCGTACCGATCCCTCAGACTCCACCAAGTTTGTCCGTGAGTTGTGAGACCTAAGAAACCTAGAACTCTGATACCAACTTGTTACGACCCGAAATCCCACCTTCAGGTCGTGACTGCGTCTAACGTTGAACCGGCTAGACAAGCCAACGTATGCAATGAATCTAACACATTTCACCTTATGTCAAAAGTATTAAAGGTAATGCCTTTCAAAACTTAACGGGAATAACAAACGCTTAAAAATGCTTACAGTAGAAATGTAATAAACATCCGAAAGGTTGAATGAAACGGTAAAGTACACAACGTCGCATAATCCCAAAACCGGGGTGTCACAAACTCACAAACTATATATGGAGTACTAAATACAAAGTCTAGAAAGAAGGGTACACAATTGTCTTCGGAGCTACAGAATAAATAAGACAATAGAAGAGTCAAAGACGGAGGAGACACCAAGGCCCACGAACGCCGACGGTATACCTTAAAGCCTCTGAAGGAGACTCCCTCAGTGCTGTCCACAAGGTCAAGGTGCGAGATCTGCACAACGTAAAGAAGTGCAATGTAGCATCAGTACAACCAACCCCATGTACTGAGTAAGTGCCGATCCTAACCTTGGCCAAAGTAGTGACGAGGCTAGACTTAGCAACGATGTACACCTCTCCTATTCTACAACATAGAACACAGATAGCAATACAAGAAATAAGCAGACAAATTAGGGAAATGAGAGCAGGTAAAGGGATCACAAGTGAGATATGACAGTTTATTGATCATAAGAAAGCAGATAAGAAGCAGTTTAACAGAAAATACCAAGTAAAGACAAGTACAAATGCCAGGAATGTAAATAATGGCACGAAATCACCCTTCGTGCTTTTACCCTCTTCCTCACTATGCAAAACATGGTATAATCAATGTAAATCAAGGCACGACATGTCCCCTCGTGCAATAAATAATAAACGATCAACACCACATGTCCCCTCGTGTGATAAATAACAAACAATCAGCACGACATGTCCCCTCGTGCAATAAATAATAAATGATCAACACGGCATGTCCCCTCGTGTGATGAATATCAAACAATTAGCACGGCATGTCCCCTCGTGCAATAAATAATAAACGATCAACACGACATGTCCCCTCATGTGATGAATATCAAATAATCAGCACGGCAAGTCCCCTCGTGCAATAAATAATAAAAAGCAACAATATAATGTGAAAATCAACAATAAGAAGTCTCAAGTGTATGGAAATACTCAATAAAATTCTATTTTCCCTGCAAGGAGAAATCATCAATTAATAACTCAACAAATGCCCGGCAAGGGTCTCAGCTATAACCAATCACTTCAATTGTATACTTTACGTTTGGATTCTCATTCGTATCAACACTTCTCAAGCTCAACGACCAATACTTTCAACAAGAATGAATTACCAAGTAGAATTAATTTCATAATATGATAAACATGGAAGAAATACTACAATTTCTATCCAAACAGACTCACGGACATGCTTGACTCACATTACATAGGTACTCGTCAGCTCACCTATGCAATGAACATGAGAATCACATAGCACATAGTAGATAATACCTATTCCCTCACCAAAGTTAGGCAAGACACTTACCTCGTGTCCAAAATAGAGCAATCAACCCTCTAACACCGCCTTTCCTCTAGAATTCGACTCCGGAACGGTATTATCTAGACATAATCAACTCAAGTATATCAAGAATGGCTCAATAAATCAAACCCATAGCCTAAGTACTAATTTCTAAGCATTCTTCCTAAAATTCCAAAATTTGACTCCAGGCCCACATGGTCCAAACCCGAGGCTCGGACCAAAATCCGACTACCCATAACCCCACGAGTTCAAATGTATGATTTGTTTTAAGATCCGACCCCGAATTGAGGTTGAATCACCCAAAATTCCCAAAAACCTAACTCTAACAAAAACCCCAATTTCTATCTTAATTTTCATGTTTTTAGGCCTAGATTCTACTGATTATGAAAGGAAAGTGGAAGAAATAGAAGTTGAAATCACTTACCCAAGGGTTTATTGAAGGATTCTAGCTTGGGGGTCGACAATGGAGGTTGGAGGAGGAGAAGAAGGCTGAAAATAGCAAAGTCCCATATGAAATATTCTGTTTTGAACTCATTTAATAACTGGGCGAAATATCTCTATGCGATCGCGGAAGCAGGGATGCGATCGCATAGAGACCAGGGCTGGGTGCACTGCGATCACGGAATGGCTATTGCGATCGCACAGGTATACAACCTCTCCCTTATGCGATCGCACAAAGGAAACGGCGACCGCACAGAGTATTTTCCTCAAGCTCCCCTTACCCATCTAATACACTATGCGATCGCGGAGTATGCTATGCGATCACATAGTGTAATAGACTACTCCCTAGGTACGAAGCTATGCGATCGCGGATAAGTAAATGCGATCGGATAGAGTAAAGGGACTGACACCAGCAAAATGCAATTACACCAGATATTTGACTCTTTACCCACCCCGTTAGCTACCCGAAACTCACCCGAGCCCTCGAGGATCACAACCAAAAACACTCACGACTCCAAAACCATCATACGGACTTATTCAAGCTTTTAAATCATCAAAATATCATCAAATACATTGAATTAAACCTCAAAACTCTTAGAATTTTTCTTAAAACTTCATAAAGCTTAACTTTTCCAATTTTTATCCGAATCACGTCATTTCAAGTCCGTTTTAGACCAAACTTCACAGATCAGTGACATAACACATAATAAACCTGTTCCGGGCTCCAGAACTATAATACGGTCCCGATAATACGGTTTTCACATAATTATTCATTTTCAAAAACCTTTATTATTTTCTGCAAACAATTTTCTTTAAAAATTTATTTCTCGTGCTTGGGACCTCAGAATTCGATTCCGGGCATATGCCCATGTCCCATATTTTCTTACGGACCCTCCGGGACCATCAAATCACGGGTCCGGATCTGTTTACCAAAAATGTTGACCAAAGTCAACTTTATTTATTTAATTATCATAAAATTCCATTTTTATCAAATTTCAACATACAGACTTCCCGGCATACGCCAGGGCTACGCACGCATAATGAGGTGAGATTAACGGAGGCTTGCGGGGCCTCAAAACACAGATTTAGCTAGAATTACTTAGGATAACCTTTTGGGTCATCACACATAGAGTTGTCCACACTATCAGAAAATGAACTCACCTGCTGAAGTGTGTTGGACAGTGGTCCCCTCCTTGGGCACAAAATAATTGGTCATGTAAGTCTAAATCAACTTAAAAAATTAGTCTCCAAGGACTTAGTGGTAGGAATTCCTAACATTAAGTTCAAGGAAGACAAAGTTTGTGAGGCATGTGCAAGGGGGAACTAGGTAAGATCCTCATTCAAAAGCAAGAAAATGGTCAGTACCACCAGGACGTTGGAACTGGTTCATATGGACCTATGTGGTCCTATGAGAACTCTGAGTAGAGGTGGTAAGAAATATGCAATGGTGCTAGTTGATGACTACTCCAGGTTCACCTGGACTTTGTTTCTAACATCTAAAGATGAAACATTTGATATGTTTACTTCATTTGTTAGAAAAACTCAAAAATAGTTAGGAAATCAATTTGTATCAATAAGATCTGATCATAGCACTGAATTTTAAAATGCAAAGTTTGCTGAATTATGTGATGAACATAGCATAAATCACAACGTCTCTACCCCAAGAACCCCACACAAAAATGGGGTTGTTGAAAGAAAGAATAGAATCCTTGAAGATATGGTTAAAACCATGCTTCTTTCTAGTAAACTACCCCATAGCTTCTGGGCAGAAGCAATAAACACTGCATTCTACATAATAAATAGATGCATGACCAGACCACTAGTAGAGAAAGCTCCTTATGAATTAATTAAAGGGAGAAAGCCCAACACCACCTTAGGGCTTTTGGATGCAAGTTCTTTATACACAACAACGGCAAAGACTCCCTAGGTAAATTTGATCCCAGAAGTGATGAGGGAGTATTCTTGGGATATTCATAACATAGTAAAGCTTATAAAGTATATAATAAAAGAAATATGTGTGTAGAAGAGAGTGTACATGTTGGTTTTTGATGAAACTAACATTCTCTCTGAGAGACAGGAACCAAAAGATGCGGATCTTGGACTGGTCAGAAGCAGTGATCGAACTGGAGCAAATATGGATAATGGAGCAGGTGATGGACCAGGTCCAACCACCCCAAGCAACATGACATGGGGAATTCAACAACAAACTTCATTGGAACTTGGCCTTGATCCTGTTCCACAACAACAAGACACCATAGGATCATCAAGTCGTGAACAATTGATGCTCAAACCACACAGATATCAGAGTTCTCACCCCCTTGAGAATATCATAACAGACTTGACATTTGGAATCAAAACCAGATCCTCCTTGAAAAATTTGTGTGCGTTTGATGCCTTTCTATCCTTGATCGAACCAAAGAACGTTGTTGAAGCTCTACATGATGCTGATTGGGTAAATGCCATGCAAGAAGAGCTAAACCAATTTGAAAGAAGTCAAGTTTGGCATCTGGTACCTATACCGCTAGATAGATCATTGATTGGTACAAAGTGGGTCTTCAGGAACAAACTCAATGAAGATGGAACAATTACAAGAAACATGGCTAGAATGGTTGTCCATGGATATAGCCAAGAAGAGGGAATTGACTATGATGAGACCTTTTCTCTTGTGGCAAGACTGGAGGCAATCAGGCTTCTTATAGCATTTGCTGTCCACATGGAATTCACTCTCCACCAGATGGATGTAAAGAGTGCTTTCCTCAATGGATACCTAAAGGAAGAAGTATTTGTCAAGCAGCCTCTAGGATTTGAAAGCAAGGAGACACCTGACCATGTGTATAAACTTGACCAGGCCTTGTATGGACTCAAGCAAGCACCAAGAGCATGGTATGATCGGATATCTAAATTCTTGCTAGAACATGACTACAAATGAGGTAAAATTGATAGCACCTTGTTCTTAAAGGAAAAAGGTAAGGATCTCCTGGTAGTACAAATATATGTAGATGACATAATATTTGGGGCACCTTCTGAAAAATTGAGTAAGGAATTTGCTAAACTAATGGGGAGTGAGTTTGATGGGTGAGCAAAATTTCTTTTTTGGCTTGCAAATTAAGCAAAACTCAAATGGAACAATGATTCACCAGCAAAGATATGTGAAAGAATTGCTCAAAATATTTAAAATGGAAGACTCAAAAGAAATAGACACCCACATTGCAACAGCCACAAAATTAGATGTGGATGAACCTGGTTGATCCATTGATCAAAAGTTGTAGAAAGGGATGATTGAGTCTTTATTGTATCTCACTGCCAGCAGACCTGACATTGTGTTCAATGTAGGGCTTTGTGCTAGATTTCAGGCAAATCCAAAGGAGTCCCATCTAACTACAGTGAAGAGAATTCTGAGATATTTGAAAGGCACCACTGACTTGTTCCTTTGGTATCCTAAAGGTAGTAATTTCGACCTTGTAGGATATGCTGATGCAGATTATGCAGGTTTCCTTCTTGACAGGAAAAGTACTTCAGGCATGGTACATTTTTTGGGCTCTAGCCTTGTGTCTTGGGCCACCAAGAAACAGAACTCAGTAGCCCTGTCTACTGCTGAGGCTGAGTACGTGGCTGCAGCCTCATGTTGTGCTTAGTTGCTGTGGATTAAGCAACAACTCATGGATTTTGGTATAGAGGTTGGATGCATTCCTATTTTCTGTGACAACACTAGTGCTATTAGTATGACGAAGAACCCGGTTCATCATAAGAGAACCAAGCACATAGATGTTAGACATCATTTCCTAAGAGATAACTATGAGAAGGGAATGATCTGAATCGAATTCTATGCTACTGACAAACAAATTGTTGATATCTTTACTAAAGCACTAAGTAGAGAGTATTTTGAGAGAAACAGGCTAGAATTAGGGATGATTAAGATCACCTAATTGAACTAGTTCAAAACAAAAATTAAAATTTTTGTTGGCTAGAATCACTGAAATATGTAACTAACCAGATTAATCATTGCTCAGTTTCATGTCTTAAATTCCATACTCTCTTACCATGTGTTAATATGATTCTTCAGTTGCTAATGATGTTTTTTATTTTTGTTAATTGAGGCCAAAACAAGAGACTCTAACACGATGAACCTGGTTCATCGTGGCTGATTCATCTGAATGACAAGGTACGTGCTCAGCACTAAACACTTATTGAAATAACTATAGTCACACATGATCAGGACTCTATCTATATTTGGCCTATTTCAAATTGTCATTCCTTATCTCAAAATGAACCCGTTCCAAAGAGTCCAATCGAAGATTAATTAGCCTAGATTGTAGGAAGTCATGACCGTCAAATCCACTGACACTCCTGCACCGATTAGACTTCCACTTGACCAAGAATTAAGCCCGTTGCACATTTATTAACCACATCTTTAAAAGGCCATCATTACCTCTCTAATCCCTCACTCTCTATTCTTCAAAAAGTATACCCGTCGAACCAAGTTCATCATTCCTTTCAACCAAAGAGATCACAATCCCTTACTCTCCAAAAGCTTCATAATCATGTATTCCACACCACCCCTGCTACATCCTCATCAACCGCTCCTGAACACAGTATCACACTTGAATATACTAGTTCTAATTCTTCATCACTACAAAGCTCGTCCACCCAATCTCCATCGAATTCTTCCACTCCTCAAAACACTCCAGTTCCAGAACCCATTCCTGAACCCACTCCTTCACTCCAAACAACTCCAGCTGGTACACCTAGCCTTACTCCAGTACCCAGAAAACGATGAGTAAAAATGCTAGCCAGGAAAACTATTGCTTCTGGCTCTCTTTCTAGGAAATTGAATGAAAAACTTCAGTCAAGACAGGCCCAAGATTCTTAAAATTCAAGCGAGTCTTACAAATCTGCAAATGAGGAAGAAGCAACTGGTTCATAAGAAACTGAAAAGGTAAGCTCTAAAATTAGGCCTGATCCTGAAATTATTGAAAATAGGTTCATATTAGTTGGGTCTGTAGTAGATGTGGAAATACCTGATAGGAGAAGAAAATGAGGTAAAAATAAAGAAATTAAGAGAGAGGGAGAAGGAAGTTCTGAAAGGGGAATAGCAAAGGAAGGTTCCACATTGGAAATTTGTGGCCCCGTTCTAGTGATTTGTGAGGAGGGTGTCAAGGATTTAGGGAGAAGCAACTCTGAAAAAGCAGCAACAGGATTGGAAAATTTACAGCATGCAGTTGATGAACGTAGTTCATCTATTGAAGAAACCTTGGCAGACTTAATGAGAAAATTGGGGGAAGCTACAAACCCAAGAAGAAGAGAACCCCCAAAGCCAATAAAGTTGATACTCCTGTACCAACCAAGAAAAGAAAGGCCTCTTCATCTACTGATGCTCTTGCTCCTAAAAGTCACACTACTAGAAATACAGTCAGGCAGAGTGAAGAAGAGATGGAGAAAGCTTTGAGGGAAAGAAAGAAAAAGAAAGCTGCTAAGGGGAATGCAAAGGTTTGAGAGCGCGTTGAAGCAATTGAGGTTGATGATGATGAGATGGACCTGGTCCATCATGAGGAACAACCATCTCAGGTTGAGGTTAAGACACCCAAGTCCAAGAAGGCCAAGACTTCTTCAAAGAAGTCAGCTTCCGTGTCTTCCAAACCCTCAACAGTTGCCAAGCGAACCAGGTCTAAATCAAAGAAGGTAAAATTCAATGATGATGTTGAGTGGAGTAGAGAGGAAGCAGAAGTGTCTGATGAGGAGACAAATAAACTAACAAAATTTGAGAAGCGTACTATTCTGAAAGGGAAGCTTCTTAGGGACCTTGAGGAGTCTGGAATGATTTTTCTGTTAGAAACTTTGGATGTGCAGGATTGGAAGGACACAGTCCTTCATCTTGATGGCAGGCTAGCAAAAAATCAGCTAGTGGAGTTTATGGCTAATGCGAAGGTTAAAGATGGAAGGGTTTCTACTAGAGTACACAGAGTCGAGATCTCCTTTGATGCAAAAGAACTGGGGGACATACTGAATATCCCTTCTGAGGGGTATGATTACTACACCAGGCAGAGGTGGCCAACTTTGGATGGACTGCCTTCAGCTCTTCAAATCACATGATTTTTCAGTGAGAATGAGTAGGAGTTGGAGCCCAGGGTAGTGTTTAAGAGTGAGATGAGGCCACATCAAAAACTGATCTTTGAGTTTGTGGTCAAGTGCCTACTACCCAGGCAAGAGAAAAGGCACATTGCAAGCTATATGGATCTTACCCTTATGGAATGCCTGTATAGTGCTAAACAGATCAATTGGCCTTCTTTCATCATTCAACTCCTGGACATGGTCGTAAATGGATCCAAGGCACATGCTATACCGTATGGGTTCATCCTAACTGCTGTGCTGGATCACTTCAAGGTGCCACTGAAGAAGGCTGAAATGGAGATTGCCAAGGACCCCTTTGGGAAGAACACGCTATTGACATGTGGTTACATTATGAACATCCCTAAGGATGAACCTGGTTCATCTAAAAAAATGCCTGTGAATAGCAAGGTCAGGATGCTTGTACATGAAGGTGAGGTCAAGGATGCTGAGATCCTTCGTTTGAAGACTCGCCTTACAGAGGTTGACGCTGAGCGGGAAGCTCTCAAATCTCAATTAGCTAAGGAAAAGGAGAAGAATGAGGGTGTACTGCAATAGATTCTCTCCCTTCTTCAAGCAAAGAACCCAACCTCTACCCCTTCCCATCCTTAGGTGTCCATTGCCTCTAAAAAAAACCCTCTATGACCCAGCCTTGTTTTGTCTAAGTCTGTTCTGTTTTTTTGCTCCTGGTTGTGACTGTTTTATTTCTTTTTGTGTTTGGTGCCTGAACAATTATCAAATCAATGAATTTTGTTATTATGTTCTCGACTTTATCTTAGTTTATTAAATAGCTTACATTTTTTGGTTTTTTATGATGATTAATTCATGCTTTGCACCTGCAGTTACCTCAATGGCCATGAGTAATTATTACATTCTGGTAAGTTTATCATTTTGAAACTTTTCGATGATGCCAAAAGAGGGAAGACGTGCTTTACAAAAATGTGATGTTTATAACCTAATGAACCTGGTTCTCCATGATAAATGCTTAATGCTATAAAAAGTGTATATATTGGATTGATGTGTCTACAGGTTTAAGCATAGGATTTGTCATCATCAAAAAGGGGGAATATGTTGAATCAAGTCATTGCATGGTTTTGAAGAATGACAAATGTCCCCACAGTTAAACCAGGTCCATCAGGGAAAACATAGACAAGCAGACTAGATGGAACGAGAGGAGTCCATATGCAGGAGATAAACATCATCTCTGAATTAAGGGGTTATCTCCTAAGCGAAATGATTGCAAATTGATAGGGAGATGGACTTCGTATTCAGGTAGGACATAATCAAGATAAAGGAAGATCAAGGAAGTTGAGATAAAGTCAAACTCTTCCACCAAGGAAGAGTTGCATCAGAATTCTACTTCAACATCTCAACTATTGATTCTATAAATTGCCGAAGTGTTCCTGCAGAAGAGTTGCGCACATACACAGAAGTGAAACAAGAATTGAAAGAAAAATTACCAAAGCAATTTTGCAAACAGTTCATGTGAAGAATCCCTGTGCGACTCAAAAGATACTTAAACCAGCTAGAAGAAGCAGTTCCATCTGTTATCTTTTGAGTCTAGTTGGTTGTAGTAGGTTATTACAAATTGTATCTTTCAGCTTTATCTAAAAGCAATTGTAATAGGTACACAGTGTTCAAGTTAGAGTTAACTTGAAGTTTGTCCCAATTATCTAGAGGCTAGTTTGCCACAAGGGGATTAGAGTTAGTCCTTAGGTTTACAAAAGAGTTTATTTTGTAAATGTTGTTTGGATCATTGACATAGTGAAGAGTTTGGGAAAAGCCTACTAGGAAGTAGGTCGTGGTTTTTTCACCTTCTGAGCCAGGTGTTTTCCACGTAAAATTGTTGTGTTCTTTTATTTTTGCAATTATTATTCCGCAAACTATAGAAGTTTGAACACCTAGAAGAACCTGATTCTTCTATAGAGACTGCATCAAAAATTGGACACCACACAAATCACCCCCCTCTTGTGTGGTATTGACGTATGAAACATCATGGTTAGATCACGTGGTCGTGGTGATACATCAAAAGGAAGGGTTGAACCTTCCATAGGCAGAGGCAAAAACACTTTACCCCTCTCCCCCAAAGAGTAATAGGTAAGAAAGTCACAGTAGGCCGAAGTTGAAAACCAGAACCCTCAGAATCAAGTTCATATGCCCCGTCTAGGGAAGCATCGGTGGGTGACTTAGTGCATGAGCAGCCTTCTGTGCAATCACAGCCATAGCTTCCTCAGGACAGATACCAACTGAGAAACAAGCCTACCTCACTTCTGAGGGGTTGGAAGGTAACACTCAGGCTTTAGAGCCCTCATCTACACATGCCCCTGATGCACCAACTACTACAATGGATGTGGATGATATGATGGCCGAAGGGGTGATACTTGAGTTGCAGGCCTTGAGAGGTCGAAGAAGAAAGAAATTTGGGAAGATAGGTTCGTCCGTCTAACTGCATTCAATACCTTCAGAGAGTGGTAGCCATCGCGATCGCTCCTTGTTGAGCGTAAGTTCTTGTTGAAAGATCTTAATAAATACAACCCGACGGTGTTGAGAAAATTCTGGGCGCAGAATTGGTGGACATGGTTCACTCAAAGTGTGGTAGATGCCGAAGAGTACTTGGTTCGGCAATTTTACGCCAATGTGGCGCACATAAATAAGGGGACCAAAGTGACGAAAGTGAGGAATATGAAAGTGAGGTTGACCAGAGCACACTGAACACATACTTATGGTTGGAGGATGTTGAGCCAGTGCAATACTTGGAAAAACTGGCTATGGGCGATGCAACTCACCTATGGCTAGTTGAGATTTTGACAGCTCCGAGACCACCACCACCATGGATCACAATAGAGGTTCCTATTCAGCGTAACACCCTAAATTTTGAGACGAAGGGATGGCACACATTTATGTGTACCAATATAGACCCGTGCTAAAATGAAATGAATCTTCCAATCATGCGGGTAGTGCTAGTCGCCTCTATCATGGCCGACTAACTAATCAATGTGGGTGTCGTGATGTCGGCAACATGTCTTTGGTTGGCAAGCAAAGTGAAAGCTCATACTCGTATCCCAACATTATCGCGGAGTACCTTACAGATACGGCGGTGGAGCCGAAGAATTTTGACACAAAGGTTTGGGCGAAGAAGCCTTTCACTTGGTATTTTCTGAAGGACCCGAGGTACCCGAAGAATAAGGCTCAACCGACTACTACGGTGGGTCAGTCTGATGAGCCTTCGGTGGTAGCAGCAAAGTAAGCAGATATGCCTTCCACTACAGCAGTGCCTTTGACTAGCGTAGCTGCCACTCCTCTACCTCTTTCTTTAGGGCCTTCAGCATCAATTCCCTCAACCTCGACTTTGAGGCCGGTGCCTATGCCCGCTCATCCACTATCTGCATTGCAAGTTTCCTAAACACTGGTGAGCCTTAACATCTGGATGCAGAGAGCCACAACAAAGCTGACTGACATATCTAGTATTGTTGAAACACAGTCATCCACCCCGACACCCTATATTCCTCCAACAGGGGAGGACACATTGAAGAAAATTTTGGAGAACCAGTAGACAATCATGGACACTTTGGTAGACCATGAAGCAGTAATTGAGAATCTTGGGAAGCATGTTAAGAAGATGAAGAAATCCCAAGCATTCTAGAAATCAGTAGACAGACTGAGGAGAGAGGTGACCAAGATAGCAAATGTTAGGGACCTTCCATTTGATATGCTGATGGAGACAGGTCCAGCAGCACCTATCAGAACCAATGGCACCAGCTGGCCAGTCTGAGGAGCCAGACTGGCCGCCGACACTGGTGAGGTAGTACGACAGATGTTCACCAACCCAGCTACTCCCAGAGCCAAGGATGGTGAGAACCAGTTAGAGGAGGCTGAGGGCGGTGATGCAGCTTTGGACACAGAGATGTCCATGGCCAAATACAGAGTCCTCTTTACTCTTACCTTTACTTATTCTTATTTTGTTAAGTATTGGGGAAAATGTTTATCTTATTCGAGGGGGAGGAGTTTATTTGATATTTGGATGATTTGACATTCAGTTTGTAATAACTGATAACATTTTCCTTTTTCCTTTTATTATGTATATATTCTTCTCTCTCTCTCTCTCTCTATTGATCTATATATTTTCTCTTTTCCTCTCTCATTATGTATATTCATTTATGCTTTCAGTAGCTTGCTTTGTAGCTTCTTCATTTTGTTTTCTTATTAGTTAATGTTTAATTTAGTAGCTTCTTGTTTAGTCTAATTGCTTCTTTTTAATCTAGTAATTTCTTTTTATGTTCAAGTATTCAATAATCCTTTGGTTTCTTAACGCCACGGTTCTTTCCATAGGTATTATTTTGTGAACCGGGTGACACTTTCTAACGATGGACGGTGTGACAACCTTCTTAAGGGATTGAGTCAGTTTTTGGTGTTTAGGTAAGAATAGTAGTAGTAATGAATAAAGAGACCTGATTGAGTAAAGCTCGAAGAGTCAAACATGCTTCACTTGGTACCAACACACTTAACTACATGTTTAGGGTTACAAACAAGTATTTCTTGGAAAGAAGTAGCTCTAGTTAGTGACCTTGTGACTCTTGTGTTGACTTAGGTAAATGTCGAGTGGTTTAGTCGAGCCATAGTGATTTTCAATCTTGAATATGATCATTGTGGGCCCTCGACTCTAACATTTTTTACAATCCGGCTGCATGAGAGGTGAGATGTTTTGGTTGCAATTCCAAGTACCCGTGCAAATGGTCTAGAACTTTCCCAGAATGTGTTTCTAGGCAAAATTTTAAGTTTTGCTTGGTTTGAGAAATGATTGTAGGCTCTCCTTGAACCACTTGAAATTTTCCATGGCCCACCAATATTTTATCCCTAGTCAACCCATTTGAGCCCTTTCTCATTTGATCACCATGTTACAAGCCTTTACCCGTTTTGTCGCGACCTTCTCTTGGCACCCGAGCTTTTCTTAACACTCTTGTAAAATGATTGGCTACAAATGTAAGTTTAAGGGGGAGACGAGGAGTTTGAAAAAGGTATAAAGTCACAAAAAGAGAAAAGAAATGAAGATAAAGAAAGACAAGAAAAAGAAAGAAGAACAAAAAGAAAAATGCAAAAAGAAAGTGAATAAGTTGAAAAGTTGAAGGGATTTCAAAGAATAGTAGTGATGCAAAGCATGGAGAAAACAAAAAAGGAGGAAATGAATATTATGACCAAGAAAGAGTGATGCTAAGTCTCTAATCCCCCTATGGAAAATGAAATGCCTCAAAAAGCTGGCAAAGCATAAGCCGATTAGAGAAAATGGAGTGCTTAAGGAAAGATGAACTCGTTCTATCATGGCATATCCAACCTTAGTCCAAAAGACTTCATTGCATTACGAAAAAGCCCTATGTGATTTCAAGTCGAGTGAGCTTACATTAGTGGTGATTTACATGAGGGGAAAACCTATGGTACTCAAAGTCGTACTTATGACATTCTTTTAAGAGAGATGAGCGAACCTTTCACAAATCTTTCAATTGAGTGCTACATTCTTAAGTGAGATATGCTAACGGAGAGTAGAAGAGGAGGAGTTTGGGATCCACAATGACCTACATGAAAGAGAGAGCTTCCTTGATGAGTTAAGTCAACTCTTGATGCTCAAGTGTCACATTAGAATTATTTGTGCTTAAAAGTTCAACCCATTGCCTTGTTAACAATTCATAAGTGTGTGGGTAATTGTTGGTCCTAATTGATGAGTGATTCATGCCTTTTTTATTAGCTGGAATATCTCTTAACTTGTGGAGGTGGGAATTACCTTATTTGCTTGAGGACAAATAAAAGTTTAAGTTTGGGGGAGTTGATGATGGGGATTTTGACTACTTATTAGCACATTTTTGCTTTCGTTTTAGTCCAAAAGCGTCTAATTATGTTCTTGAAAACTGATGAAATTGAAAGAATGGTGGAAAATGAGCCTCAAAGATGAAATCCAACTCAAGGAGTAATCTGAACCAAGGACAAAATCTTGAACAGAGACCTATGAGAAGTGCGGTCCGCACATGAAATGCGAAGTCGTAGAAGAAAGGCAAGACCAAAATCCCGAGAACATGCATATCAATTTCAACGGAATTGCAGACCATTTATTGTGCGGCCACAGAAGATCAGCTATGCGGCCACAATTGCATTTGTGTGGTCCGCAAAAGAGCCATGTACGGCCACACTAAAAAATATGCAGACTGCAGAAAGAGAGAGATGCAGCCGCGGTTTAGAATTGTGCGGCCGCAAGATTCCTATCCTGTCAAGCTGAAGCAAAGTGCAGACCGCACATGGAATTGTGCAGCCGTTGAACCTCCGAAAGGGCAATTTTGTTCGAAAATTCCAGCACTGCATAAATAGAAGAGTTTCACTTTTTTGGTTGAACTTTTGACATCTGCAACCATTTACTTTGCTCCTTTTAGTAGTTTTTGCTATTTTAAGGTTTTTGATTTTATTTTTATCATCTTAATCATTAATATGGGTTTAATTATCACTTCTTCTTCTTTTCTTATAATTTAAGCATGAGTAGCTAGATTTCACTAGGGTTGTGACCCAACCCTAGTGTGTAAACTTAATGGTGTTTGATTTATTTCTTGTTTATGGTTGAGTGTTGATTATCTAGCCTTGTTCTTGCTCTTATTTGAAGATTTAATGGTTGCAAACATTATTTCATGTCTATTTGGCTTGGTCTCTACTTGAGAAAGAGAGGATTAGTGTAGGAAAACTTGGCTAGCAAGAAATAGGGTCAATCGAGAGATTGATAAGCCCAATTAAAGTGTTGAACCTAGAGATAGTAAAACCCGACTTGAGCTTATTATCAACTATTTTGTTCAATACCAATTTGGACTTGAAGAAGCCAAATTGGGCAAAATCACTCTTTGACCGAGAGGTGTTGAGTGGGTACTTGAGTGTTGATAGCTATAATACACCCCGACCAATAAAAAAAGCTTTAAGGCTTACAACTCATTAAGCGAACACCTAGGTGAAGGTCATAACCATAAGCCTTTTGTATCACTTGAAAAACAAAAAAAAAAAAATTCCTAGTTTCAATTCTTAGTTGTTATTCTTCGTTTAAAATAGACTTAGAAACAAACCAATTTTGTGGAAGTGAAATTTGAGATAATTCAAGCTCTTTCAATATAGTATATACTCCTAAGTCCCATTCATAGCTCCCTATGGAAAATCGACCCTGACTCCTTGTTTGGTACTACTATTGCATTGACCGTTTCGTAACCTCAAATAGAGCTGTGACTTGGACGAGATCACTCCTCTGTAGCGACTGCTATGAGCTTGTGACACCTTCTTCCTATTCCGCCCCTCGTTGCTAGTCCTTCTTCCCCAGGCTAGTGGTTACCTCTTTCTTCTGAGTTCCTTTGCAGTTTTCCCTTGTCGCTCCTCTTACTAGTTTCTTTGAACTTTCCATTTTTCTGCTCTTGTTTATAGTATATATGCGCATTTGCCTATTACTTTTAGAAATCTTTCGAGTTAATATTTTCCAAAAATAAGTGACAACTGCATCTTTTGTTTTTTGCCTCTGCTTTTGCTTTTGTTCTTTTGTTCTTTCTGCCTCTGTGCCAACTTGATTTTATGCGAGTTGCGACATGCTAGATTTTTATTGTTTACCAGTTTGTATTTTTAATTTTGCTTTCATTCGATTTTCTATAGATGGCAGAAGTTGAAAGTAGAGTAAGTGAGGTGAGTTCATCTGAAAGCGAACCTACTTCTTCAACTACAAATTCAGTTGAAACTAGTCAAGGCCCAAAAAAAGAAAATCCATACAATGTAGATCAACTGCTTGGGATCATTTTGAAAAGTTTACAGATGATAATGGAGGTGATAGAGAAAAGTGTAAACCTTGTGGTCGTGATTTTAAGGCTGAATGGAACCACATCAATGAATACTCATTAAAGAAGTGTCCAAAAATATCACAGAAAGTTGATAATACTCAAACACAATTGTGTTTATAAAAGGATGGGCAAATTAATGGTGGGGTGCTTTGAATATTTGATCAAGAAGTAGTTAGGAGGGCTTTAGTTGAGATGGTAATTATGGAGGAATTATATTTTAGCTTTGTTGATAAACAAGGCTTTAACAAGTTTATGAGCATACCCCAACCTCTATTTAATGTTCCTTCTCGTAGGAGAATTACAAGAGATTATTTTCAAGTTTACAATGAAGAGAGGCTAAAACTAATAAAATATTTCAGATAAGTAAAACCAAAATATTGCCTTACCACTGACACATGGGCTTCGTTACAAAGAATTATTTATATGTGTTTGACGGGTCATTTTATTGATAGAGAATGGGTGTTGTTAGGAGGGCTTTAGTTGAGATGGTAATTATGGAGGAATTATATTTTAGCTTTGTTGATAAACAAGGCTTTAACAAGTTTATGAGCATACCCCAACCTCTATTTAATGTTCCTTCTCGTAGGAGAATTACAAGAGATTATTTTCAAGTTTACAATGAAGAGAGGCTAAAACTAATAAAATATTTCAGATAAGTAAAACCAAAATATTGCCTTACCACTGACACATGGGCTTCGTTACAAAGAATTATTTATATGTGTTTGACGGGTCATTTTATTGATAGAGAATGGGTGTTGAATAAAAGTATACTTAGTTTTTTTCCTATCTCTACTCATAAGGGTGACGAAATGACAAAAGTTATTGGTAATTGTTTGCTTGAATGGAAATTGGATAATGTATTCACTGTTACTATTGATAATGCTTCTTGTCACGGTCAAAGAATTGTCTAAAAAACTAGATATGTGAACAGCTATTTCGAAGAGTGGTATGCATCTTCATGTGAGATGCATGACTCACATGCTTAATCTAATTGTGCAAGATGGTTTGAAGGAAATTGATATTTCTGTAAAACGTGTTAGACAAGTTGTGCGGGTGAGATCATCTCCGCATATGACCTTAAAGTTTAGGAAATGTTGTGCATATCAAGAGGTAGAATGTAGCAAGATATTGTGTTTGGATGTTCCTAGTAGGTGGAATTCTACCTACTTGATGTTGGACATGGTGCAAAACTTTGAGAAGGTCTTTGACAAGCTTAATCTTTTTGATGATGGATTTTCTACTCGTCTTTTTACGCATGTTTGTGAGGATGGGAATATTGCAGGCCCATTTGTATGTGATGATTGGGTGAATATGAGAAATGTGATAAATTTTCTTGAAATATTGCACGAGCTCATCAAAAAAGTTTCAGGTTCACGTTATGTCACATCTAATTGTTATATTGAGGATATATGTGAGTTTGATAGTCATTTGAAAGTTTATTTAGCTAGTGATGCTACTAATTTGAGTATGAGGGCAGGGAGGATGTTAAAAAAAAGCTTAAAAAATATTGGGGTGAACCTGAAAAGATGAATAAAATGATATTTATTGCGTGTGTATTAGATCCTCATAACAAATTAGAGTAAGTTGCTTTTGCACTTGAGGAAATGTTCAGGGAGGGACCAGGGAAGAAATGAACCGCTGAAGTGGATGCTTATTTGAATTCTTTGTTTGGGGAGTATAAAAAAATATTCAAATGGATGTTATCTTCAATTATCTCCATCTAAATCTACTTCATCCGATGACACAATTTATTCATCTAGTGGGAATGTGAGAACAAAATATGTGAGAATAAAGAAATTGTTGAAAAGGCAAAAGGAAGACCCCGGAAGTGGAGGTGCTAAGTTTGAGTTGGAAAGATATATTGGTGAAGGACAAGAGCCATTGTCTGATGATTCTGATGACTTTAAAATCGTAGATTGGTGGAAATTAATGTGCCTCAATTTCATATTTTATCTGATCTAGCTCGTGATGTATTGGCCATTCCAATTTTTAGTGTTGCATCGGAATGTGCATTTGGCACTGGTGGCCGCATTCTTGATTCATTTAGAAGTTCATTGACTCCTCGTTTGGTGCAAAGTCTTGTTTGTGTTCAAGATTAGTTTAGATGTGAGGGTACTCCTATTAATTTTAAAGAAGATTTGAAGTTTCTTGAGCAAATTGAACTTGGTAAGATTTTGCATTTTATCAGTGTTTTTAGTGAAAATTAATTTACTTTGTAAGTTTAAATGACACACTTTATCATATTATATTTAGATATGTCAAAGAGTAGAAGAGAAACTTGCATTATTGAAAGAGATACTGGCATTGTTAATGCATAGTTTGAACAAGTGGTAAGTTTAAAGATTTGCTTGTTTTATGATATCCTTTTGTTATTTTTAATTAAAAATATTTTATTTAACTTGTTTATTTTGTAGATTCAACTATACCTCGTGGTCCTAAAGCTAGATCGCTTAATTGGAAACATTTTGAGCTAGTTGAAAAAAGTGAAGAAGCCCGCAAAGCAAAGTGCGTTCATTGTGGTCGAGTTTATAATTGTCAACCGAAGTATTATGGAACTTTTGCCTTAGTGAAGCATATTAAGAAGTGTCTCATGCATCATCCAATGATTCGTATTTAAGACTTTAAATATCCTTTTCTAGACTTACTTTGTGGGTTGTGACTAGTTTGCCACTGTTTTGTTGTTTGGTGTTGGTATTTCTAGACTTGTTTTGGTTATCTCTTGAATCCTACAAGATCTTGTATTGAACTAGAATAGTGGTTGTTGCATGCTTCTTTTAAACTCTACATTTCTCCCATAAGTAGCAGCTGATGCATGCTTCAGTGCTTCTGCAATTTATCTGAACTTTAGTAAGGTTACCCAATATCTACAGAATGACACTCTTTATCTGATTTGCAGTGTGTCTTGTTTTTGTTTATAACTATGTAGCTTATATTTCAAAAACTTTTTGGTTGAATAAGGATTTATCATTATAGTTTCCTTATACATTGCCACAAAGATGTATGCTTTTCTGTTGCTGTATATAATGAAATATGATTTTAGCTAAACTCTGTTGTGACTTCGCTGCGAGTTTCAAGGCTGACTACCTGTCCAGGTTATGATGATCACAACTGTATTGTTCGATGCTCCAAACTATTTTCTCTTAGTGTTCTATTAGAGCAATAGACTTTAAGTTCAGGTTTCTCAGTTATAACATACTGATCTCCAGCAATTGTACAACTATGATACCTTTTACATTGTTAGCAAGAAAAACTTAGATAATCTATAATCCTTGATACCTGAACCGTGTTTGCTTGTCTTCTTGTATGAAGTATTCATCAGTTTTGGTTATTTGATGGAGTGAGTTTAACCACGAGATCAGTTTTTTCACATTTATTTAATAGCAAGATAATTGAAGATATTCATTTAAAAACATCAACATCATGAATATCTGGAAGAGATACTCTCCTTGAATGACCCCTTTTTACCTCCCTCCTTGCCGATGAATGTATTAGAACTATTGTGTCCTTTTATACAAATGTTGGTTTCCTCCTCGGTTAATTTGTCTAGCAATGTTTGATCAATGAATCGACTTGTCATGATTTTGGCATCTGTAGACATGTGTTATATACCATATAGTGTGAAGCATGTGTGAATTTAATTAGTGATGCCCGGGACTGTAAAAAATCGTTCCCGTTCTTCATTTCCTTCTTCTCGAATCCAAGGGGGACTTCTCATATTTAGAATCTTTCTGCGGTGTGCTCCGTTTACTATTCTTTCGTACTTTCTTCTTTTTACCACGCGATAGGTCAGCAAAGCCTGAGCGGACGCGGAGAAGGATAGGCCAAAGTGTGGATGAATCGACATCAAATATAGGATTGTTGTTGTACACGATCTCCATTAAGGTAGCGAAATTCCTTATCGGGTAAGTTCCGACCCGCAATAATTTATTGATCAAAGAAAGCAACTAGAACGTTCATTTCGAGAGTGCTAGACTGCCAACTATAAACAATGAAAGCATTTTCTACAATTAAATATCCATAGTCTACATCATATATAAAATCTTTAACCATTATTAACCGAAACATTAAATCCGAAATAACCGAACCGAACTGTAAATACTTTGGTTTGGTTATTAATGTTACAAAACCGATATACTGAACCGTACTTTCATACTAACCGAACGACTCCCACCCCTAATTTGGAATTGTTTCTTTGGGCTTTTATTGATGTATTTGAGTTGCTTCTAGTTAGTTTCGAGTCGTTCGAAAGTTGGTACGCATGTGATGGCATTTTGGAGCCTCGTTTGGCTTGCTCGGTAGTGGATTTTGCTTGTTCGATATAAGTAACACTTCTAAACATGGTGCTGAGGGTATAAAATCTCGAATTACGTATTACGTGTTTGGTGTTGAGGTGACACACGGTGACAGGCGTGTGGGCGTGCACCATGTGAATTGTGACTTTGTTATTTCAGTGGCACTGTATAGTTATTTGATCTTATCTGTAACCATGGAATCTCTGCGTACTAGAGCTATTGAGCTGTGATTCATGATAGAAACCATATCTAGGCTAAATGCTTATTCTGTTGGGACCCACTAAGGTCATACTACTGTTGAATTATTTATTTAAATTGCAATGTCGTACTCAGTCATGTTCATTCATTTCATATCTTTTTTTTGGTAATTAAAGTATTTTATTTACCACGTAACAATATTTACAATTTGTACAATCTATTACAAAATCGCTCTAGCATATCTCCTACTAGACATGAAGCCCCAGTTAGGTCATACCTATCATTAAAGCTTCTAGTGCTAAAAACGCTACTTCATGCTCTAGTTAACTTCAGGGTACCCATTCAAATTAGCCATTACTCTATCTAGACAAGGAAATTTTGCTGCCCTTATATGTATTTCCTGAATGATTAGTCGTAGTATAGTATTGCTTGTTCTCCTCTTCTTCTGAAAAATCACATTGTTTCTTTCTTGACGAATGTGGTATAGTGCAATTTCTAGTGTCATCCTACATATTGCTGCTCCTGCACTCTTACCTTTACTCACATGTGCCTACCATGTCACTTCTTCCTGCCAAGTTTTCTTTGATTTTTGTATACCTTGCCATTCCAATAGTAGATTTCACATCTTCCCTGTTACATCACAGTCAAAGAACATGTGTTGCACTGTCTCATTTTCTTTGTTACACAATGAGCATGTTTGTTCTGCAATTATACCCTATCTTGCTATCCTTTCTTTAGTAGATAGTCTTTGCCGAATTGCCAACCTTAGAATGAATGTCCACTTGGGTTGTCCCTGGTTGTTGTTTAACCAAAGAATTAGATTCCTTGACCAAAGCTATTTAAGATGAACTCGGGTTACTGATAATCAAGAAAATAATACGAAACATAAAGAAAACTTCAGTAATGAACAATATTGTAGTATGCCAAAAGTAAAGTCGATTGTATTCGAGAATTCCCTCCCTCCCCCCTATGGGTTACATTTCTTCCATTTTATACCTGGATTTCCTAGTATAACGTTTTGGTTCCTGTAATGATTGCTCATTAATGGCTAATTATTATATTAATGAGGTTGTTACAAAGGATTATCAAATGATAACAACTGTTGTATAGGAGTTACGTAATGTATAAGTCATTAACTCTTGATTCTCAAATCTGTCCGCACCTTCGTCTGGGTTCATTATGACCGTGTCTCTTCCTCTTCAGTTGACTTCCCGTGGCTGATGCACTCGTGACTTTATTGACCGTGCCTCTTTATCTCGTACTTTCTTATAAAATTATGTCCATCTGTAGCGCTTTCCTTGGTCCACGTAGCTGGCTGAGTTGTCAAGCACTTGCTTACGTGTGAGACTCTTTTTTACCAATACAGATAGTCCCCCCACTTACCAAATATTAATCGACGAATATATGGTGAGTGGATACGCATTTATGGCGGGAATATTTTGCTGCCGCTTTTCTCTGAAACACTGTATCCTTTTATGAACGTAGGCGTCGTATGTCCCTTCCATTTAATGCTCCTTCCACGTGTCCTTTTCTGATTGGCTCTGCAATGACTCGACGCCTTTTAGGGATTTTTGCGGATGCATCAGTCTCGAAGTGACACCTTTAATTATGAATTTCCATCATTGTTTTTCCATGTTTTGACGGTTGTCTTTATGTATAAACACCCTTCTTCATTTCTTTACTTTCACGAAACATTCAACTTGTCTCTTTCTTTGTAAAGTATTTTCCTTTACCTTTGTAAGCATGTATTCTTCAAGCCAGCCCAAAAAGATTATAGACTTAGAGAATTTAGCATCTTCTTCTGCTCCGAATAGGAGCCGGAGGGGAGGTAGGTTGAGAAGCTTAGGATCTGCTTCTTTTAGAGGTTCTTCTTCCCCAATAATTTCTCCCATTCTGCTAGATATTTGCTTTCTCCTAGGGCCAGGTCTTCTCATTCCGCTTCCAAAGGTAAAGAAGATCTTCGTGAACCCAAGGTTGACGAGATTATTCCTGCCGAGATTGTCTTCACTAGAGAAAACCCAGTTCTTGCCGAACAATCTACTTCTTTAGAAAGTGTAGAGAAATATGCGACGATTATCACTGAGGGTCACGTTCCTCTTGTTCGTAGGGAGTGTTCCTGGGGGTCTGATGTCCCTATTCTCGTACCGAATAACAACCAAAGGATCACATCTTACAAGACTTGTTATTCCTTTGTTTACACTTACCCTTTTACATTGGGATTTAGGCCTCCCATTGATCCTGTCATCATAGAGTTTTGTTGGTTTTTCAATATCTGTCTAGGACAAGTTGGTCCGTTGGTATGGCGAGTAGTCGCGTGTTTGAGAGTTTTGGCTTCCTTAGGTTCAGTTCCCTTAACCTTCCATCATCTTATTCATTTGTATTCTCCTATCTTATTTCATCAAGGGGTTTTTACTCTGGCTGCTCGGAGTAAAAAAGTTTTAGTAACCCCAGGTGATGATAAAGATAGATGTTGGTACCTTCGGTATGTTGCTGTCCCTACTGCTGGTTTAGTGGGTGAAAGAAATCTTCCCTTCCCTGAGAAGTGGAACCATGCACGTAAGTACTTTTTGGTTCGCATCTATTTTCTTCATTAGATTTGAATTGTATTTCTAATACCGCATCTGTTTTTCTTTTCCTTTTCAGCAATCATGAATACCGTCGAGAATGTCTCCGATATTCGTGATTGGGTAGAAAAAATGTTGTCTGCCGCTCCTGTTGAAGAAAGGTCTTGGAAATACTTCTCTGCGAAGTATGGTTGGCTTGTAAAGACCCCTGGTAAGTGGAGTTTTTCTTACTTCCTGCCTTACCTGAGTTTTTTTTATTCTCGTTTAACTTTTCCCTTTTTGATTGGGTTTTCTGCTCGTGGGGTGTCTGGTTCATCGCTCCCGAAGATGTCTTTGTCCCATGCTCAAGATATCCTTGCCAGTTCCTCTTTCTCAAAGAGGAAAGTTAGTGATCCCCATTTTGAAGAGGAAGAAGAAGAAGAAAGAGAGGGTGCTTTGGTGCACCGGTCGCGAAGGAGGCGGGTAATTTTGGACGATGAGTCTGCCCCCAGGTCCATTCCTTTCGTGTTGGCAATTAGACCCTATTCTTCTAGAGATGGTTCTCAGTCCCCAGTTCGCGATCCTGCTGATCGTCTTTTCCATGAAGGCTTTGATCTCGCCCCCGATGATGTTCCCTTAGCAACTGTTTTTCCCGACTCTTTGAGAGTGGAAGTTCCGTCGGTTCCCCGTGTCTCTGTTGTTTCTGCTCCTCTTGCTATTACAGCTTCTGTCGTTCCTCCACCCGTGATTTATGTTTCCTCAATTCCTTATTCATCCGTGCCTGTTGTTGTGCCCGTAGTTCCCTCGGTTCCTGGACCGTCTATCTCCATTGCTGCTCCCTTCGTTCCTGCTTCCATGCCTTCCCTTAAGGAAGTAGGTTCTTCCAGCAGGGAGATGAGGAGGGTTGTGATTGAGGTTCCAACCGAAGGGAGTCTCTTTAAAAAGATGGGCGAGCCTGAAGTGTGGCTCAAACCTCTGATTGGTTCTGAAGAGAAAGCCAAACTCGCCAGCCATTCAAGTCTCGCGTGGGCTAATGAAGTGGTGCACACTTCTTTGAAGGTATAGCGTAGTTTATTCTTACATATGTATACCTTTCTATGTTTAAACAGTTTTATCGTATTTAATTGTTTAAATTTTTTGTAGATGCATCTTATTGGCTTAGAGCTTATGAAGAGAGTTTCAAATTCATACAATGAGTTGAAAGAGCTGCGGGAGCTTCAGGTTGATTTTGACAATATGAAGGCACAATATTGTCACGACCCGAAATCCCACCTTTCAGACCGTGACTGCGTCTAACGTTGAACCCGCTAGACAAGCCAACGTACACAACATTTGACATCTATAAACAACGTAACAGTATTTAAAGCCATTAACCTTCAAACCTTTACTGGAATATCTCGAATCATGAACTTTCAACTTTTACTGAAACATCCCAAATCACTTCAAAAGTTTTACAGCAGAAAAGAAATAATATTTCAAAACGCATAATGAAACGATAAAGAAAACAATATCGCAAAATCCCAAAACCGGGGTGTCACAAACTCACGAACTCTATATGGAGTACTAAATACAATGTCTAGAAAGAAGGGTACACAATTGTCTTCGGAGCTACAAAATAAATAAGACAATAGAAGAGTCAATGACGGAAGAGACACCAAGGCCCACGAACGCCAGCGATATACCTTGAAGCCTCTGAAGTGGACTGAAGGAGACTCCCTCAGTGTTGTCCACAGGGTCCGAGTGCGGGATCTGCACAACATAAAGAAGTGCAGTGTAGCATCAGTACAACCGACCCCATGTACTGAGTAAGTTCCGAGCCTAACCTCGGCCGAAGTAGTGACGAGGCTAGACTTAGCAACGATGTACACCTGTCCTACCCTACAACATATAACACAGATAGCAATGCAAGAAATAAGCAGACAATTAGGGAAACGGGAGCAGTTAAAGGGATCACAAATGAGATATGACATTATATTGATCATAAGAAAGCAGTTTAACAGAAAGTACCAAGTAAAAACAAGTTCAAATGCCAGGAATGTAAATAATGGCACGGCATCACCCTTCGTTCTTTTACTCTCTTCCTCACTATGCAAAACCTGGTATAATCAATGTAAATCATGGCACGGTATTATCCTTCGTGCTTCACTTTCTCTTTCGCTATGCAATGTATGATGTGATCACTGTAATCATGGTACGACATTAACCTTCGTGCTTTCAATGAATGTAAACATGGCACAGCATTAACCTTCGTGCTTTCAATGAATGTAAATATGGCACGGCATTAACCTTCGTGCTTTCAATAATGTAAATATGGCACGGCATTAACCTTCGTGCTTTCAATGAATGTAAATATGGCACGGCATTAACCTTCTTGCTTTCAATAAATAAGAATCGTGGCACGACATTAACCTTCGTGCTTTCAATAAATATAAATATGGAACGGCAACACCCCTCATGCTTTACTCTCTCTTCCTCACTATGCATGATATGATGTTTGGCAAGGAATGCAGCATAGTGGAAACATACAGTTCAAATCACCCGGCAAGGGGAAATTATCAGTCAATATCTCAATAAATGCCTGACAAGAGTCTCAACTATAACCAATCCACTCAATATATATACTGTGTACTTGGATTCTCAATTGAACCAACATTTCTTAATCTCTAAAACCAGTACATCAACCACAATCAACTTCTAAAGTAGAGGCAATCACGTAATATAATGAACATTGGAGAAATAACTGAATTTTTATCAAAATAGACTCACGGGCATGCTAGACTCACAATGTACAGGTACTCGTCACCTCACCTATGAAATGAACATGATAATCACTTAGTACATAGCAAATAATACCTATTCCCTCACCAAATTTAGGCAAGACACTTACCTCGGTCCAAAGTATAGCAATCAACCCTCTACGACCGTTTTTCCTTTATAATATGAATCCGAAACAACGATATCTAGGCATAATTAACTTAAGTATATTAATAATAACTCAATAACACCATCCCATAGCCTAAGTACACAATTCCTACCATTCTTTCAGAATTTCCAAAATTCGACCCCGGGCCCACGTGGTCTAAACTCGAGGTTCGGACCAAAACTCGTTCAACCATTACCCCACGAGTTCAAATATGTAATTAGTTTTAAGATCCGACCCCAAATTGAGGTTGAATCCCCAAAATTTCCCAAAAACCTAACTGTACCCAAAATCCCTAATTTCTACTTAATATCCATATTTTTAGGCCTAGATTCTAGTGGTTGTTGAAGATAAATGGAAGAAAATAGAGTTAAAATTACTTACCTATGGAGTTATGGTGATGGAAATATTCAAAATCGCCTAAGGGAAAGTGGGGAAGAAGAGGTTTGAGAAGAAGTGGGTTAAATCTCGTAATGTTTCTGTTTTTGGGTTATTAAAATCACTGGGCAAAATTGCCCTTCGCGCTCGCGGGCCACTGGCCGCGTTCGCGAAGGGTTGGCAGCTGGGACCTACGCGTTCACGGAGCCAGGGCCGCGTTCGCGAAGGTCTAACTTCCTAGTCTTCTGCGTTCGCGAGCCTACGCCCGCGTTCGCGAAGAATAAACCAACCCTGCCCCCCGGCCTCGCCCTAAGCCTACGCGTTCGCACCCCTGGGGACGCGTTCGCGTAGAAGCACTGTTCAGTGCTCCTCGTTCGCGTAGAAGCACTGTTCAGTGCTCCGCGTTCGCGTCTCCCTCTACTCGTTCGCGTCTCCCTCAACGCGTTCGCGTAGAGTAAAATCCCAGACCATAATAATTACCCTTCGCGTTCGCGAGCCCTTGGCCGCGTTCGCGAAGGGTATTACACCAGACACCAGCAAATTATCAAAACACCAGATTTTTCATGCATTTCACATCCCGTTAGCTACCCGAAACTCACCCGAGCCCTCGGGTCTCAAAACCAAAAACACACATGTCTCCCAATACATCCTACGGACTTATTCAAGCTTTTAAATCATCAAAATCAACAAATTAAACCTCAAAACATATTCTTAAAATTTCATAAAGCTTAACTTATCCGATTTTAATCCGAATCACGTCATTTCAAGTCCGTTTTACACCAAATTTCACAGATAAGTCACATAACATATAACAAACCTGTTCCGGGCTTCGAAACCATAATACGTGCCCGGTAACACGGTTTTCACATAATAGTTCATTTTCAAAATCCTTTATTATTTTCAGAAAATAATTTTCTTTAAAAATTAATTTCTCGAGCTTGGGACCTCGGAATTCGCTTCCGGCCATACGCCCAAGTCCCATATTTTCCTACGGACACTCCGAGACCGTCACATCACGGGTCCGGGTTCGTTTACCAAGAATGTTGACCAAAGTCAACTTTATTCAATAATTCAATTCAAAAGTTCCATTTTTATCACATTTTCACATAGAAGCTTCTCGACTACATGCCCGGGCTGCGCACGCATATCGAGGTGAGATTAACATAGGCTTTTGAGGCCTCGAAACAGAGATTTAACAAGAATTACTTAGGATGACCTTTTGGGTCATCACAATCTCCACCTCTAAAATAAACGTTCGTCCTCGAACGGATATAGAAAAGTACCTGAGCCTGAGAAAAGATGGGGGTACCGACTCCTCATATCGGACTCAGACTCGGACTCCTAGGTAGCTTCCTCAGCTGGCTGACCTCTCCACTGAACACGGACCAAAGGATAACTCTTCTACCTCAACTGGCGAACCTGCCTATCTATTATAGCTACCGGCTCCTCCTCATAAGTCAGATCGTTGTCCAACTAGACACCGCTGAAGTCTAGAACATGAGATGGATCTGCAATATACCTCCGGAGCATAGATATATGGAACACTGGATGTACGGCTGATAAATGCGGTGGCAAGGCAAGTCTGTAGGCCACCTCTCCTACCTTGTCCAAAATCTCAAATGGGCCAATATACCTAGGGCTCCACTTGCCCTTCTTTTCGAATCTCATCACGCCCTTCATAGGCGACACTCGAAAGAACACCTGGTCTCCTACCATAAAAGCCAAATCTCAAACTCTACGATTTGCATGACTCTTTTGCCTGGAATGAGCTGTACGAAGCCTATCCTGAATGATCTTCACCTTATCCAACGCATCCTGGACTAACGCAGAACCCAATAATCTAGCCTCTTCGGGCTCAAACCATCCGACTAGGGACCGACATCACCTACCTTACAATACCTCATACGGAGCCATCTGAATGCTCGACTGGTAACTGTTGTTGTAGGCAAACTCTGCTAAAGGCAAGAACTGATCCCATGAACCACCAAAATCAATAACACATGCCCGCAACATATCCTCCAAAATCTGAATAGTGCGCTCGGACTGTCCGTCCGTCTGAGGATGAAATGCTGTGCTCAACTCAATTTGAGTGCCCAAATCTCTCTGAAATACTCTCCATAAATGGGAGGTGAACTGAGTACCTCAGTCTGATATGATAGATAAGGGCAGACCGTGCAATCTGACNGTGGGAGTCCAACTACAAAATCCATCGTGATACGCTCCCACTTCCACTCGGGAAGCTGAATCTACTGCATCAAACCACCGGGTCTCTGGTGCTCATATTTAACCTGCTGACAATCCAAGCACCGAGCTACATAAGCCACCAAATCCTTCTTCATTCTACGCCACCAATAATGTTGCCGCAAGTCCTGGTACATCTTCGCGGCGCCCGGATGAATGGAATACTGGGAATTATGGGCCTCCTGCAATATCAACTCTCGAATGCCATCAACATCGGGTACACAGATACGACCCTGCAATCGCAAAACTCCCTCAGCATCAACCGTGACCTGCTTGGCACATCCGTGCTGAACCGCATCTCTAAGAGCACACAAATGATGATCATCATTCTGCCTGGCGCGAATACGATCATACAACGAATAACGAGCGACGGTATGGGCCAAAACACTGCCACTCCCAGAAACCTCTAATCTCACCAATCGATTGGCTAATGCCTGAACATCCAAAGCCAAAGGTCGCTCTCCAACTGATAAGTAAGCCAAACTACCCATGCTGACTGATTTCCGGCTCAAGGCATCGGCCACCACATTGGCCTTTCCCGGATGATAGAGAATAGTAATATCATAATCCTTCAGCAACTCTAACCACCTCCTCTGCCTCATATTCAACTCCTTTTGCTTAAACAAGTATTGCAAACTCTTATGATCAGTGAATACCTCACACGGTACCCCATACAAATAGTGCCTCCAAATCTTCAAGGCATGAACAATAGCTGCAAGTTCCAAATCATGGACTGGATAGTTCTTCTCATGAATCTTCAACTGACGAGATGCGTAGGCTATAACCTTCCTATCCTGCCTCACTACTGCACCAAGCCCAACCCGCGAAGCATCGCAGTACACGGTATAAGAACCTGAACCTGAGGGCAATACCAACACTGGTGCTGTGGTCAATGCTGTCTTGAGCTTCTGAAATCTCGCTTCACACTCCTCAGACCATCTGAACTGAACACTCTTCTGCGTCAACCTGGTCAGAGGGGATACTATAGATGAAAACCCCTCCACAAACCGGTGATAATAGCCTACGAGGCCTAGGAAGCTCCGAATCTCTGTGGCTGAAGTGGGCCTAGGCCAATCTCTAACTGCCGAAACTTTCTTCAGATCTACCTGGATGCCCTCTGCTGATACAACGTGGCCCAAGAATGCCACAAAACTCAACAAAAACTCACACTTAGAAAACTTGGCATACAACTGCCTATCCCTCAGAGTTTGGAGGACAACTCTAAGGTGCTGCTCATGCTCCTCTCGGCTGCGAGAGTATATCAAAATATCATCAATGAAAACAATGACGAACGAGTCCAAATAAGGCCTGAATACCCGATTCATCAACTCCATAAAAGCAGCGGGGGCATTAGTCAACCCAAACGACATGACCAAAAACTCATAATGCCCATAACGAGTGCGAAAAGCCGTCTTGGGCACATCAGATGCCCTGATCCTCAACTGATGATAACCAGATCTCAAGTCTATCTTAGAGAATACCGTAGCACCCTGAAGCTGATCAAATAAGTCATCAATCCTCGGCAAAGGATACTTGTTCTTGATAGTAACCTTATTCAAATGCCGGTAGTCAATACACATCCTTATTGAGCCGTCTTTCTTCTTCACGAACAATCACTGGAGCACCCCAAGGAGAAACACTAGGCCTAATGAAGCCTTTATCCAACAAATCCTGTAATTTTTCCTTTTATTCCTTCAACTCTGGCGGAGCCATACGATACGGGGGAATAGAAATGGGCTGAGTGCCCTCAGCTAACTCAATACAAAAGTCAATATCCCTGTCGGGTGGCATACCCGGCAGGTCAGCAGGGAATACCTCTGGAAACTCGCGAACCACGGGCACGGACTCGATAGAAGGAACCTCAGCACTAGAATCACGAACATAGGCCAAATAGGCCAAACAACCCTTCTCGACCATGCGCCGAGCCTTCATATAAGAAATGACTCTACCAGAAGAATGACTAGGGGTCCCTCTCCACTCCAAACGAGGTACTCCTGGCAAGGCTAAGGTCATTGTCTTGGCATGATAGTCCAAGATAGCATGATAGGGAGATAACCAGTCCATCCCCAATATAACATCAAAGTCAACCATATCAAGAAGCAAAAGATCAACCTGAGTCTCCATACCACCAATAACTATTGCACAAGCACGGTAGACTCGATCTACCACTATAGAATCACCCACCGGCGTAAACATATGTACAGCAGTACTGAAAGAATCACGAGGCATACTCAAATAAGGGGGAAAATATGAAGACACATAGGAGAATTTAAAACTCGGATCAAATAACATCGAAGCCTCTCGGTTGCTAACTGAAATAGTACCTGTGATAACTGCATCGGAGGCCTCAACCTCGGGTCTGTTAGGAATAGCACAAAAACGGGGCGGAGCCCCTCCAGTCTGAACATCCTGGCCTCCACCTCTCGTGGGCAGTGCTCCATCTCTAAGAACCTGATCCCCTCCTATGGCACCACGGCCACCACCCCTAGCTGGCTGAGAGGGTGGGGGTGTGCCTGCTACGGGAACTATAGCACGGGGGCCTTGATACAGAGGGCCACTAGAGCCTCGGGGAAAATATCTGACAATGTGCCCCGGCATACCACAATTATGACAAGATCTCTGCTGCTGCAGGTGAGGACTCGGGAACTGGCCCTGACGACCCTAATATCCTCCCGGAAAGCTCTGGAGCGCCTGAGCGCTAATAGGTGCTGGCGGTGCACGAGGAGATATCTGAGGCGTGGTCTGATAGAGCCTGGGAGGATGACCTCTGCCAAATGAGTCTCTGCCTCCAGATGAGGCTCCACTGAATCTCCCAAAGTGAAGGGGTCTCTTGTCAGCTCCCTCAGCTACCGGTGCTACAAAACCAGGCTGAACTAATCCGGCTGGCTGAGGTGCCGGAGTCTGAAACTGCTGAGTTTGTTGCTCTGGCGTACGGGTGGAAGGAGTCTGGGTCCCTCCCCTAGCCTGAGAGACGGCTGGTGCAGTAGGAAGAAGTCCCGCCTGTGCTATACTCTCCATAATTCCTACCAGACGGACGAGAGCGTCCTGAAGTACTGGGGTAGCTATGAACCCCTCTGGGACCTGTGCTAGTCCAATTGGGACTGCCGTAACTGGGACCTCCTCGTCAGACTCGACCGGAGGGTCCTCCACTAGGGCTGCTGCTCTAGGCTGAGCCCTGCCCCGGCCTCGGCCTCTAGCACGACCTCGTCCTCGACCAAGGGAAGCACGCCCCCTCGTAGGAGCTGTAGCAGGAGTGTCGGACTGCTGAGCGGAACCAAGGGAAGCACGCTTCCTCGCCATCTACGAGAGAGTAGGATGGAAACTAGACTTAGCAATGATGTACACCTGTCCTACCCTACAACATATAACACAGATAGCAACGCAAGAAATAAGCAGACAATTAGGGAAACGGGAGCAGTTAAAGGGATCACAAATGAGATATGACTGTATATTGATCATAAGAAAGCAGATAAGAAGCAGTTTAACAGAAAGTACCAAGTAAAAACAAGTTCAAATGCCAAGAATGTAAATAATGGCACGGCATCACCCTTCGAGCTTTTACTCTCTTCCTCACTATGCAAAACCTGGTATAATCAATGTAAATCATAGAACGGCATTATCCTTCGTTCTTCACTTTCTCTTTCGCTATGCAATGTATGATGTGATCACTGTAATCATGGCACGACATTAACCTTCGTGCTTTCAATGAATGTAAACATGGCACAACATTAACCTTCGTGCTTTCAATGAATGTAAATATGGCACGGCATTAACCTTCGTGATTTCAATAATGTAAATATGGCACAACATTAACCTTCATGCTTTCAATGAATGTAAATATGGCACGGCATTAACCTTCGTGATTTCAATAATGTAAATATGGCACAACATTAACCTTCATGCTTTCAATGAATGTAAATATGGCACGGCATTAACCTTCGTGCTTTCAATAAATATGAATCGTGGAACGACATTAACCTTCGTGCTTTCAATAAATGTAAATATGGCACGGCATCATCCCTCGTGCTTTACTCTCTCTTCCTCACTATGCATGATATGATGTATGGCAAGGAATGCAGCATAGTGGAAACATACAGTTCAAATCACCCGGCAAGGGGAAGTTATCAGTCAATATTTCAATAAATGCCCGACAAGGGTCTCAGTTATAACCAATCAACTCAATATATATATTGTGCACTTGGATTCACAATTAAAACAACATTTCATAATCTCTACAACCAGTACATCAACCACAATCAACTTCTCAAGTAGAGGCAATCACGTAATATAATGAACAGAGGAGAAATAACTGAATTTTTATCAAAATAGACTCACGGGCATGGTAGACTCACAATGTATAGGTACTTGTCACCTCACCTATGCAATGAACATGATAATCACTTAGTCCATAGCAAATAATACCTATTCCCTCACCAAAGTTAGGGAGGACACTTACCTCGGTCCAAAGTATAGCAATCAACCCTCTACGGCCGTCTTTCCTTTATAATCCAACTCCAAAACAACGATATCTAGGCATAATTAACTTAAGTATATCAATAATAACTCAATAACACCATCCCATAGCCTAAGTACTTAATTCCTACCATTCTTTCAGAATTTCCAAAATTCGACCCCGGACCCACGTGGTCTAAACTCGAGGTTCGGACCAAAACCCGTTCACCCATTACCCCACGAGTTCAAATATGTAATTAGTTTTAAGATCCGACCCCAAATTGAGGTTGAATCCCCCAAATTTCCAAAAACCTAACTCTACCCCAAATCACTAATTTCTACTTAATTTCCATGTTTTTAGGCCTAGATTCTAGTGGTTGTTGAAGATAAATGGAAGAAAATAGAGTTGGAATCACTTACCTATGGAGTTATGGTGATGGAAACTTCAAAATCGCCTAAGGGGAAGTGGGGAAGAAGAGGTTTGAGAAGAAGTGGGTTAAATACCGTAATGTTTATGTTTTTGGGTTATTAAAATCACTGGGCAAAATTTTCCTTCGCGTTCGCAGGCCACTAGCCACGTTCGCGAAGGGTTGGCAGCTGGGACCTACGCGTTCGCGGATCCAGGGCCGCATTCGCGAAGGTCTAACTTCCTAGGCTTCCGCGTTCGCGAGCCTATGCCCGCATTCATGAAGAATAAACCTACCCTGCCCCCGACCTCGCCCTAATCCTACGCGTTCGCACCCCTGGGGACGCATTCACGTAGAAGCACTGTTCAGTGCTCCGCGTTCGCGTCTCCCTCTACGCGTTCGCGAGCCCTTGGCCTCGTTCGCGAAGGGTATTACACCAGACACCAGCAAATTATCAAAACACCAGATTTTTCATGCATTTCACATCCCGTTAGCTACCCGAAACTCACCCGAGCCCTCGGGTCTCAAAACCAAAAACACACACGTCTCCCTATACATCCTACGGACTTATTCAAGCTTTTAAATCATCAAAATCAACAAATTAAACCTCAAAACTCATAGAAATTTCTTAAAACATCATAAAGC
The DNA here is from genome assembly GCA_005239495.1 of Nicotiana undulata. NCBI lineage: Eukaryota > Viridiplantae > Streptophyta > Magnoliopsida > Solanales > Solanaceae > Nicotiana > Nicotiana undulata. The sequence continues at coordinate 21,268 of ML281299.1, read as the reverse complement.
TTAACTTATCCGATTTTAATTCGAATCACGTCATTTCAAGTCCGTTTTACACCAAATTTTACAGATAAGTCACATAACATATAATAAACCTGTTCTGGGCTTTGAAACCATAATACGGGCCCGGTAACACGGTTTTCACATAATAATTCATTTTCAAAATCCTTTATTCAGGAAATAATTTTCTTTAAAAATTCATTTCTCGGGCTTGGGACCTCGGAATTCGCTTCCGGACATACGCCCAAGTCCCATATTTTCCTACGGACCCTCCGGCATCGTCACATCATGTGTCCTGGTCCGTTTACCAAGAATGTATACCAAAGTCAACTTTATTCAATTATTCAATTCAAAGTTCCATTTTTATCAAATTTTCACATAGAAGCTTCCCGGCTACATGCCTGGGCTACGCACGCATATCAAGGTGAGATTAAAGGAGGCTTTCGGGGCCTTGGAACACAGATTTAACTAGAATTACTTAGGATGACCTTTTGGGTCATCACAAATATGATGGCTTAAGGGTGGATATGGATGCTCTAGAAGAGGAAAGGAATACCTTGAGGAGGCAGTTGAGGACTACAGCAACGGAGTTGGCAGTAGAGAAAGCTTCTTCCAGCCAAGCTGATAAGAATAAGAGTATTCTTGAATCCTCGTTTGTTGAGCAGTTGTCGCAAGCCACAGAGGAGATCAGGAATTTGAAGCACCTGCAGGGGCAGAAGGAGGAATACTCCGGTGAGCTTGTAAAGACTCTCTCCCGAACTCAAGAGGATCTTCGTGTAGCTTTAGCCAAAGTCCGAACTCTGGAGGAGTTAGTTGTACCCTTGAGGGTTTCCCTTGAAGCTGCCGAAGCCTAGAAAGATGGATTGAAGCTTTATATCCAGACGTGGTCAAAAGATTATAATGACCTTGAAGAAGCGGTTGCCGTTGATGTGTGTTGGGCGTACATGAATGCTCGCCATGACACAGTAATAGAGATGAGCCAAGAGGGCTTTGACCTCGATGCTGAAATTGCTAAATCCAAAGAGGCCATGGAGAAGACCCATCGAGGTCTTGAAATTTCTCCATCTGATGAAGCCCGTGTTGCTCATGCCTCTTCTCCTCAAGTAGCTGTCGTTCCTCCTGAAGAAGTCAACTCTCCTCCTCATGAAGAATGAAGATTTGTTTACCCCTTTTTTTATTATTATTTGTATTGGTGTGGTTACCCCCAACTCTATCGGGGGTAAGTTTGAAACTCTAAAGTCCCCAACTAGCAACTTAGGGGCACTAAAAATGTAAATATTATGCGGCTAAGTACTAGTTAGTACTTAGTTTTAACTTAGCATTTGAAGACTTTTGTTTCGAGTTTTGGTTTTCTTCTTTAAGTCTATTTCATGTTTTGTTTTTCTGAGGTTTTTGTTTGCACCTCTTAACTTTTTGCATGAAAATGCATAAATCACTTGAACCTTTTCATGGTAGGTGCAGTGTTCGTATAAGATTTAAGCCTTTATTTATGATAGGCTTTAATTATGAGTTAGGGCCCTTTTTGATTGATACTTTAATGAATAAGACGTCTCAACTTCATTGTAATGCAATAGAGTGATAGGAATTTGTCACATGTTTAAGGATATTTTTGTGGAAAGTTTTTGTTTGAACTTCCACGACATTTTACATGTGTTAATGATTATCATCTAAAACTCATGTTGAAACCGTTTTCTTTTAACAAATTTGATACTCACTTGTATTACATTTTACATGTGTTATGATTATCATCTAAAACTCATGTTGCAACTGTTTTCTTTTAACAGATTTGATACTCACTAGTATTTCGCGACTGTTTTTCATAGGTAACAGTTTTTTCGAGTTAATACAAGGAAATAACTGTTTTTTATTAGTAACAGTTTTTCTAAGTATTGGGTTTTTTACCCGCAACTATTTTTATTTGCAATAGTTTTGTAATAAATACGAAGGAAATGCTTTGTAATTCATAACTGTTTTATTTGATAATAGTTTTTGAATAAATACAAGGATTCTGATCTTCATCCGTAACTGTTTTATTTGATAACAGTTTTTTGAATAAGTACAATGATGATGATCTTTTACCCTTAATTGTTTTTGTTACAACAATTTTTGTATAAATGTAAAGAAGTACATTTCTTCCTCGTAGCTAATACTTTTCCTTTTAACCTGAACATGGTTCGAAGGTTTTCTTAAAGTTTATACTTTGTAATTCTTGTGCTGGAGTCTTCAGTTCTTTTAATTTAGCTCGTACCACTTGACTTGCTGGGTAAATGGTTCTTTTAGGCTCGAGCTTTTGACTTTCAGTAGTCTTTTTTGCTGCATCTTGGCCTTTCATATTATATAGTACCCCAAGTGTTTGAGCTTTGAAGAATGAGATCTCGAGCACTTGATTATTCCTTCTTTATGGTCCTTTCCCTGAAAAAGGAAAACGTACGGGACTCGAATGTATATACTTTTTTAGATGATGACTGCTTAACCCTTGAAACATCCATCAGAAAGTGTAACCCTAGACGGGGAATTTTGTTATTTCCTCGTGTCTTTGCAGGTCTAATATCATCATTTGGTGATGGCTAGATTTTTGCCTATCATCTAAAAAAGTTAGTAGAATTTAAGTAAAATAAAATCGAACATACGATACCTGACCGGGGGTACTTCTTTTCCTTAGAAGTAGTACTTCTTCAACTGGATGGCATTCCAACTTGTTGGTAGAATTCTTCCGTCCATGGCTTCCAACTCGTATGCGCCTTTACCTGCTATGCCTCGAACTTTGTAAGGTCCTTTCCAATTTGGATTCAACTTGCCAGCACCTGCCTCTTTTGTTGATTGGAAAACCTTTTTATGTATGAAGTCCCCAATCTTAAAATATCTAGGATGGGCTTTGCGATTATAATATCACTCTATGATTTTCTTTTGAGTTGCCATCCGTATTAAAGCTGATTCCCTTCGTGATTCGAGCAAGGCCAGATTGATCTGGAGTTCAGCATCATTTGCTGGTTCCGTAGCTATTATAACCCTTAAGCTCGGTTCACCGATTTCCACGGGTATTAATGCTTCCGAGCCATAAACAAGTGCGAAGGGAGTCTCTCCCGTGGCTGTTTTTGATGTAGTTCTGTATACCCATAATACTGCCGGTAATTCGTTAGGCCAATTCCCTTAAGCTTTATCTAACCGCTTCTTTATGTTGTTGACGATGATTTTATTCGTAGACTCAGCTTGTCCATTAGCTACAGGATGATATGGCGTTGAGGTAATCCGTTTAATTTGCCAACTCTCAAAGAATTCTATGATTTGAGAGACTATAAATTGTGGGCCATTATCACACACGATCTCTTTCGGAATCCCAAATCGGCATATTATGTTTTGCCATAAGACGCTTTTGACCTCCTTTTCCCGTACTTGTTTAAATGCTTCTGCTTCCACCCATTTCATGAAGTAATCAGTAAATACGAGTAGAAATCGTACATGTCCTTTAGATGGGGGAAGAGGTCCCACTATATCTATTCCCCATTTCATGAAGGGTCATGGTGATATGACTGAGTGCAACAGTTCTGCTGGTCTATGCATATTGTTGGCGAACCTCTGACACTTGTCGCATTTAGATATGAAGTTTTTCGCATCTTCTTCCATCTTAGGCCAATAATACCTGGCTCGGATTAAGTTTTTTACCGAGGATCTTGCTCCTGCATGATTTCCACAGTGTCCTTCATGGACTTCTTTTATCACGAACTTCGTCTGATTAGGTCCGAGGCATTTATCTAGGGGTCCATTGAACATTTTACGATGTAATGAGTTGCGGACTAGACAATATCTTGTTGCTTTGCGGCGAAGCGCTTGAGTTTCTTTCTTGTCTTCAGGTATGGTACCATTCTGCAAAAAATTGAGAATTTCGTTTCTCCAATCCCAAGTTAAATTATTGAAAGATGCCTCATTCCTGTCTTGGTCGATTGCTGAATGGAAGAGGTGGACAACAATGGCGTTGTCTTTGTTTGTTACTTCTGTAACTTCCGTGAGGTTTGCTAATGCATCCACTTCTGAATTTGCTTCTCTAGGTATTTGTATTATCTTCCACGTTTCAAACTGTCTTACAAGTTCCCGTGCCTTTTCTAGATATTGTTGCATTCGAGTTTCTCGAGCGATGTAAGTCCCCTGCATCTAATTTACCACGAATTAGGAATCACTGTTAATTGTGATTTGCTCGATTGACATCTTCCGTGCCAGTTCTAAACCTGCAATAACAGCCTCGTACTCTGCTTCATTGTTAGTTATAGGATAACATTTAATAGCTTGCCGTATCTTTTCACCTGTAGGTGATATTAAGACGATGCCTAATCCGACCCATTTTATGTTAGAAAAGCCATCTGTAAATAGGGCCCACTGACTTGGATTGATTCCGTTAAAGAGTTGTATCTCTTTTTCTACATCAAGGGTAATACTGTTGCTAAAGTCAACTACAAAATCAGCTAATATTTGTCATTTGATTGCGGTTCTAGGTGATATGTTATATCATGTTCACTTAATTCTATGGCCCATTTGGCTAATCTTCCTGACAATTCTTGCTTATGCAAAATATTTCTTAAAGGATAAGAAGTCACGACAGTGATTAAATGACATTGAAAATAAGGACGTAATTTTCTTGATGCTATTATTAAAGCTAAGGCTAATTTTTCTAGATGTGGGTATCTAGTTTCAGCATCTAATAAAGTTTTACTTACGTAGTAGATAGATGATTGCTTACCTTTCTCTTCTCTTACCAGTACTGCACTTACAACAATTTCTGAAACAGCCAGGTAGATGTACAATCTTTCCCCTTCTTTTGGCTTTGAGAGCAATGGTGACTTTGATAAATAAATCTTCAAATATCTGAGGACATGTTGACATTGTTTAGTCCATTCGAACTGATTTTGTTTTTTTAAGAACTGAAAAGAATTTAAAGCTTTTTTTGGAGGACCTAGAAATAAATCTTCCTAAGGCGGCTATTCTTCCTGTCAATCTTTGAACCTCTTTTTTATAAGTTAAAATATCATGTATTTCCTCTATAGCTTTTATTTGAGCTGGATTTACCTCTATTCCTCTATCAGATACAAGGAATCCTAAAAACTTACCTGATTGTACTCCGCAAGCACATTTTTCCGGATTGAGCTTCATATTATACCTGCAGAAGATATCAAAAGTAGTAGAGAGATGCTGGAGATGATCTTCCGCTTGTGTTGACTTTACTAGAATATCATCAATATAAACTTCCATTGTCTTTCCTAAATGTTCTTGGAACAATTTAGTCACTAACCTTTGGTAAGTAGCTCCTGCATTCTTTAAGCCAAAAGGCATGACTTTATAACAGTAAGTCCCCCTGTTAGTAATGAAGGAGGTTCTTTCCTCGTCGGAGGGATCCATTTTAATCTGATTATAACCAGAGTATGCGTCTAGAAAACTTAATAATTCGTGAACTGCGGTAACATCAATCATCTGATCTATATGTGGTAAAGGAAATGAATCTTTGGGACATGCTTTATTTAAATCAGTATAATCTACACACACCCTCCATTTTCCGTTCTTTTTAGGTACCACCAATGTGTTAGTTAGCCAGTTAGGATACTTTACCTCTCGTATGGAACCTATGTTCAAGAGTTTTTGGACTTTATCATCAATCACTTGATTCTTGAACGTTTCTTGCTTTCTTTTCTTTTGTTTAACAGGTACGAATAATGGATCTTCATTCAGTTTATGAGTTATCACTTCTGGTGGAATACCTGTCATATTTGAATGGGACCATGCAAAACAATCCGCGTTAGATTTTAAATAATCGATTAACATACCTTTTTGCTCGGGGTTTAACCTCTCTAGCAATCTCGTGCCAACATACAACTTTTTCTCGGGCTTTTGCTCAGACAACAGAACAATCTCGAGTTCTTCCGCGATTGTTTTGATATGCTCGTCTTTTTCTGGTTCACGAATGAATTCTGGTCTAGAATTTATGTCTGTGTGATCCAGCATATTTTAGATGATAATAGGACTTGTCTCGCTAGTGTCTTTTCCCGTACCTGTTTGAATATTAATTTCTTTTGTACATGATTGATCAAAGATTTTTTCCGTACATGTTTGGTCATTGTCTTCCGTTTGGAAGACTCCAACATCTCCCGTATCTTTTTTGTTGTGAAGTGCTATCGAGTTTATATTTCTGGAAGTTTGTTGGTCACCTCTAATTTGTCTCACTCCCCATTCTGATGGGAATTTTATCACCTGATGTTAGGTGGATGGGACCGCTTTCATATCATAAATCCATGGTCTTCCCAAAATGACATTGTAAGCCATCTCTGTATCAATGACTTGAAATTTTGTGTTTTTAACCACTCCTTCAGTGTAAGTATTAAGTTCAATCTCTCATTTGGTTATCACTATAGAATTATCGAACCCAGATATGGCTCGTTCCTTTGGGGTCATTTGATTTTCCACTAGCACTTCTTCCATGACTTTTATCAAAATGTTATTGACTAAACTTCCTGGATCAATCAATACTCTTTTAACGTTAGTATCATGAATAAGTAAATATATTACCAGCGCATCATATGAGGAAGCATCAGTCCACCAAAGTCTACATCATCAAAGGTTATTTTGTCTTCATTTGGATCTTTTCGAACTCGCTTTCCATGGGTATTTGTGATCGTTGACTAGTTGACAAACTATTCCATTTACTCCCTCTCCTCCATGTACCACGTTAACAATTCACTTTGGAGAGGGAATCTTTGGAGGCTCCTTCCTGTTTACCTTTATCACTAAACAACTCTGTTAAATAGACCTTGTAAAAATCTACAATCTGCGGTTCTGTGTCCATGATCATTATGGAATACACACCATTGATCTGGATTTCTCCTCTTTGGATTTGACCGCATCTCTTTGGGCCATTTTACTTTGTCTCCCATATTTCTCAGTATTGAGACAAGTTCGGTAGTGTTTACGTTAAAGTTACGGTCCCCAATTCGGGTATTACCTCTGGACCATTCATCTCGATCTTTCCTGGATCTAGACGAGTACGAGACTATATCTCTTCTTTACGGTCTAGTATTTTCGAACCTGGGATGTGTGTCTCGTCTCGAGGGTCCTAAGTAAGGATCGTACCTGTTTTTACCTGATCTTTTCTCCGGATCTGGACGTCTGGATCTGGAATACTCCTCGTCTTTTGATCGAGCAATGATATCTTCTTCTATTCTGAGTTTAGTACTATACCTGTTGTATACATCATTCCACATCGTAGCTAGAAATTCTCTTAGATTTTCCTTGAGCCGTCTCGTGGGCTTTCATCGTTTAAGTTGCTAGCAAATTCCATGGCTGCCCAATTATCAGGCACCCTGGGTAATTGCATTCTTTCTCATTGAAACTTGTCTACAAACTCACGGAGTAACTCCGTGTCTCCTTGCTTTATCTTGAATATGTCATCCATTCTAGCGTTTTCCCTTCCCAGTCACCTATGAGAGGGGGTTCACAAGGCTTCTTGCTATAGAGAAATTGACGTAGACAGCCTATTATATTAAGGGAATGGATCGGAGTGCATCAAGCTCATATCAACTTTTTGTGCACCAGAGTGTGCTTTTATAAACGAATCTGCAAGCTCACCAAAAGAATCAATAGAATTTTCAGGGAGAAGAGAATACCAGGTTAAGTCTCCTTTTGTAAGTGTTTCCCCAAATTTCTTGACAAGGACTGATTCAATCTCTTGTTTTGTTAAATATTTGCCTTTTACTCCAGTAGTGAAAGCAGTCACATGATCACGTGGGTCAGTTGTTCCATCATATTTAGGAACATTAGGCATTTTGAACTTCTTGGGTATAGGCAAGGGCACTGCACTTGGCTTCTAGGGTTGTTGAGAATATCTATCAACGTCGATGTCTTTGATAATCGGCGGTACTCCAGGGATTTTCTCGATGCGGTCATTCTATTCTTTCATTTGTTTTTGCATGGTTAGCAATAAATTTTTTAACTCAGAGTTATTAGTCATACCTGGTCTTGCTTCAAGAGATTCATTTGGGGTGTCACCCTGGCTGAATTTATTAACCCAGACTGAGGATTATCCGCGATGATTGTATTATTTGGAGGGGGTGTTATTGGTGTTGGTGGTTCTTGTGGTAATCCTCTTGCAAACTCTTGCAAAGCTTGCCCCACATATTCAACAATCATTTGCTTTATTCGATCCTGCTCTCTCGTTTGCTCATTATTGTTATGATGATTATCGGATCTTTCCGGGGATGACTCCCTTGAACCTCATGGGGTTCCTCGAGGAGTTGGAACTGGGGTTCCATTTTCCTGCTAGTTGTTGTCTTCATTATTGTTGTTGTTGTTGTTTGAATTCGACATAGTTTAAAGGATATCGATTGGAAAATAAACTATGATTATCAGATTCTCGGTAACGGAACCAATTTATTTAACCAAAGAATTAGATTTCTTGACCAAAGCTATTTAAGATGAACTCGGGTTACTGATAATCNCCCCCTATGGGTTACATTTCTTCCCTTTTGTATAGGGATTTCCTAGTATAACGTTTTGGTTCCTGTAATGATTGCTCATTAATGGCTAATTATTACATTAATAAGGCATTACAAAGGATCATCAAAGGATAACTGTAACTGTTGTATAGGAGTTACGTTATGTATAAGTCATTAATTGTTAATTCTCGAATCTGTCCGCAGCTTCGTCTGGGTTCATTATGACCGTGTCTCTTCCTCTTCAGTTGACTTCCCGTGACTGATGCACTCGTGAGTTTATTGACCGTGCCTCTTTATCTCGTACTTTCTTATAAAATTATGTCCATCTGTAGCGCTTTCCTTGGTCCACGTAGCTGGTTTAGTTGTCAAGGACTTGCTTACGTGTGAGATTCTTTTTTACCAATACAGTTGTTGCATACTAATTTCCTCCATGTCATCTTTGGAAATTCTCCTTGCATGGCTTTGTATATTTGTTTGACAGAGCATTTCACCATTTTCTAAACATCTTCTTCAGAGAGCCCTGCATTTGCAAAGTAGTTCCTAGCTTTGAAGATATTTTGTATGGCCCAGGACGCACTCTTTTGTCTTGTATTCTAGACTGTGTTCCCCTTTATGTAGTAAGTATGCACCCATTGTACCCATACCTTCTCCTTCCTAGTGCAAATACTCCACAACAACTTGCAAATGGCTGCTTTGTTACACAACTCCACATTGATGAAGTTCAATCCCCCAGCTACCTTTGGTGTACACAATTTTTCCCAGGCTATCAAAGCATTCTTTGTTGGTTCAGCATTTCCTGTCCATAGATACCTTCTACAGATATGGATGATTTTCTTGGGCAAGTTAAAGATCTGAGCCCAAAAGGTTTGTATAGAAAATAGCACACTTTTGACTAGTAATGCTCTTCCTGCATATGACAGAAATTTTATGGTCCAGCTTTGAATCCTGCTTAGCATCCTCTCTATTAAGGGTTCACATTGTATAGTAGACAACCTGTTAGTGCTCAAAGGAACACCCAAATATCTAAAAGGAATCTCACCCTTTGTATAGCCTAGCATGTCCATAATTTGCTGCTGAAGCATGTTATTCACACCACCAAAATAAATGCACCTCTTATTTGGATTAGCAATTAGGCCTGATGCTGCTGAGAATAGTTGGAAGTGCTTGTTCAATATCTGTACAATATCACCTCTACATAATAGAAGTAAGTCATCTGAAAATCCTAGTTGAACTAGATTAAATTTTGCACACCTTGAGTGGAATCTAAACTGTTTATTGTCCTTCATTGTCTTCAGTGACCTACTTAGGTACTCCATTTCTAGAACAAATAAGAAAGGGGATAGTGTATCTCCCTGCCTTAAGTCTTTTCTTGCATAAAATGGTACAAAAGGTTTACCATTGATTAGCACAGAGTAGGACACAGTTCTAATGCATGCCATTATCCACTTCACAAACATTTTATGAAAGTTCAGTAGTTTTAGCACTTGTTCAATATACACCCATTCCACAGAGTCATATGCCTTTTTGCATATCTATTTTGAGCATACATTTAGGAGATATATTCTTCCTTTCATATCCTATGACCAGTTCATGGCTCATAAGTATGTTATCTATAATTAATCTCCCAGGTACAAAGGCAGCTTGACAATTATCTATCAAGTATTCCATCACCTCTTGCATTCTTGCTGTGATCACTTTTGAAATGATCTTGTAAAGGACTGTACATCATGAAATTGGTCTGAAGTCCCTTATATTTGTTGGATTTTGAATTTTTGGTATCAGGGTGATTGTTGTGCAATTGATAGCTTTGCACATGTATGCAGTTTCAAAGAATTCTTGAACTGATGCAGTGACTTCCTCCCCGAGTATGTTCCATGTTTTCTTAACAAAAGTAGGATTTATACCCATCACACCCTGGTGCCTTGTTTTCATCAATGTCCATTATAGCTTCTTTCACTTCTTCTCTGGTAACTGGTCTTATTAGTTGCAATTGTTGCCTCCTATTTAGTATATGGCCATTCTGCACGTTCTCTGGATTAACAACTGGCAGTTGTGTTGTTGCAGTACCAAGTAGACCTCTATAAAAGCTTAGAATTTCTTCCTCCACTTCAGCTGGACTTTGTAGGATTTGCCCAGTGCTAGTGACTAGTCTGCCAATGTTATTCATTGCTTGCCTATTTTTCATGCAAGCATGGTAGTATGCTGTATTGGAATCACCAAGCTTAAGCCATTGTATCTTAGACTTTTGTTTTAGAATACTTTCCTCAACCATAAGCCATTTCTCCAGTTTCTAATTTTGTAGAATTTTCAAGGGCTATTTTCCCATCATCTTGGCCTGGGATGTTCATTTGATCTTGTATCCTTTCTAACCTCTCCCTTGCTTCTTGTATCTTGTTCTCAATTCCACTAAATTCTTGCTTATTCAGGTATTTCAGGGGCCCTTTCAGATTTTTGAGTTTATGTCCTTCTTTGTTGTTCCTCCAGAATTGCTTTACTATTCCATCAAATTCAGTTAAGCTTGCCAAGTAGTTGTGAAATTTGAAGGGTCTCATGCCTTCTTGGTTTTTGATTTCAAATCCCACACTTAAAGGACAGTGATTTGAAAATCCTGGATTTATAGTGATCCCCTCCATGTAAGGCCATTGTTGTATCCATTCTGCATTAACCAGGATTCTATCAATCCTACTATGGACATGGTTATTATTCCATATGTATTGTCTTCCCACAGTTTTCAACCATCTAATTCTGCATCCATTAAAATTTTCTTGAAATACCTTATCTCAATCTCTTGCACAGGGTTACCATTGATCCTATCCTCACTAGTTATGACAATATTGAAATCACCCATTATGAGGAAAGGAATGTTTATACCCTACACTGACACATGTAAATCCTCCCATAAGTTCTTCCTATCTTGAATTATGTGTTTACCATAGACTGCACAGTAATTGAAGTTGCTTCTGTGTTGCGTCATATTTACCTTCCCCATTATAAATTGCTCATGAGTTCTAATAACCAAATAGTCCACTGAGTTGGATCCCATGCTACCCATATTCTGCCTTCATGAGCTTCATTGTAATTGTCAACCCATTTCCAGTTGTTAAAGGCCTTTCTTATTATTGAGTCAGCATTGCTTCTCTTCAGTCTATGTTCTATATAGCTACTAGTACCACTTTATTTGTTCAACAAAATCTTTTTAGTTCTTTTTGCTTATATACTTTATTCAAACCCCTCACATTCCATGCTATAATGTTCATCATGATATGGATATTTGTTGTGGAGTTCCTTCCCTAGCCTTCTTGTTCTGCTTCTCCCTCACACCTTGGGCTTCAGATAGTTGAACTACCTTCTGAGCTGTATCAACTAGTGATTTCAAGGCATTGCCAATGTCCACTTCATTCTCCTTTGTCACTTCTGCATTCCTCTTTGTAGCAGACTTTCCTCGAGAAACTTGCCACTGTGGTTCAGCTTCCTGAATACTTCGCTGCACATTTGTTGCTTCCTCCAACTGATCAAGGAATCTTCCTTGGGCATCAATTTTATCTGCAACAGGCTCAAGCGTTCTGACTTTTTTCCACTCATGTTCCTACTTTTCTTCCATATTATTCTGTATCATTCCTTCTTGTTTCTGCCTTTTTTGGTCCCTACATGAATGGCCTAATTGGAAACTTGTTTGGCAGTACTGTTGCTTCCAATCATATTGAACCATTTGTACTATCGCCTTGCCTCTAGGATCATACATCTTAATCTTCTCTGGTAGAGGTCTTGTAATATCCATTTCAATCAGGACCCTGGTCTATGAGACTCGTTCAGCTATTGTTGTCACGACCCAAAATCTTAACACAGGTCGTGATGGCGCCCAACAACGAGGTTAGGCAAGCTAACATAAATTTCACTAAGTGATCCCTTTTATTTGATTAAATAATTCACCAAATTTCTGAATTTAACAGGTTAAAACATGATATCGAAAGATAATAACCCAGTGGTAGATAAAATAACCATGAAGAAGCGTGAGCTGATATACAAGCATATATATGTACAGCCCAAAATCTCAAAATAACCACTACGTGTGTGCCAGGAACTAGTGTCACGAGTGTCATGGGCAATCTAGGTGAACATACAAGAGACAAAATATATATGTACAATCCCGCAGTCTGAAATAACTAGACGGGAAGATAAGAAAAAGAAAACTCCATGGCGGTGCAGAGGATCGTCAGGAGAAGCAGCTCACCGTGAAGTCAGGCCCGCTACAGTCAATATCTAGCTCCGGTCTAATAACCAGATGCACCAGCATGAGAACCTGTACAGTTAAGTACAGAAGTGCAGCATAAGTACATAAATAAATATGTACCCAGTGAGTATCTCGTCTAACCTCGAAGAAGTAGTGACGAGAGGTCGACTTGACACTCACTAAGGTCCGACAATATAATATAATAGGGTATAATGAAACTGATAGGAATGTAAGACAGTGAACAACAAATACGTATAAAGCACATGAATCCAAGTAAATACTGTAAGTAAATAACAAATTTCCGTTTTATTTTCCCCCAAATATCTGCCAAGTCAATAACCACGAAAACAGTATCAAATAGTCATACGCACACAAGATTAAGACAACCGGCTGGAGTCATAAGGATAATGTCTATGCACTGCCGAGGATCGAACGACCCGTCCCATAAGTGCATTCTTACCATAGTACAATCTCATTTGTGCACTGCTGAGGGTCGAACAACTCGAACCATAAGTGCACCTTTCAATCCGCTGTGGCGTACGACCCGCTCCCATGAAAGTAAGGGAAATCACACTCTGCTCGCGGAAGGTAAATTGCGAAGCGGTCACATGAACACACAATAATCTTAACATCTCCTTTCCATAATTATTTTCTTCCAAATTATCAAGTTTCAAAAACCTCAAGGAAAACATACTACTTATAATAGGAATTCATAACGTATATTTCATTACAAGGAACAATATAAAGCATGTTGTGGGCCTAACTACCTGGATGTAACAATAATAGTCGATACGTACGGAATCTCGACACTTTGTACGTACGTAGCCCCCAAAATATTTACACATAGCATACACATCACCTATGGGAACAGTTCCCTCTTACAAGGTTAGAAAGGAGACTCACCTCGTGTCGAATCTACCTCTCGGACCAAGAATGCACCCGAAACTCTGAACTATACACCCGAGGACTCGTAACTAGCCAAATGTTATAGAATTATATCAATTCATGCTCAAAGTAGGGGAATTATCCTATTTATTCAATAATTCAACAGTCTTGAAGAACCCCAAAACTTCAACCCCGGGCCCGCACGCTCGGATTCCGACAATTCTCGAAGGAATCACTCACCCATAGTCTAAGGATCATTAATATGTGATTTCTACTTGAATTCATAACCATAAACGGACAATTCACTAATCTTCCTCAAGAACCCTAAGTAATACCCAATTCTTGATTTTCAATTATTTAGTAAGGAATTTAACTAGTAATTCATGTTTGAAACTAGTATAAGAGTGGAATTAACTTACCTCTTTAGTAGCTAGGTCGTGGAATATTATCTTTAAGCTTCCAAGTCTCTAATGGTGGTGGAAAAATGAAAGAAGGGGGTGAAATCCCGTATTTTAAAGAAAGTGCACTGCCCGGCTGCCCCTTCATCGGGATCGCGACAAGGGGCCTGCGATCGCGAAGGCTAATGGCCCAGGCCCCTGAGGCCCTTCTTTGCGAACGCGGTAAGGGGCCCGCGATCGTGAAGGTTATCCAGCTAGACCTTCATGAATGCGGTGGATATCGTGCGAACGTGAAGAGTAAACGGGTCTGGTCGCGTCCTACAACCATGCGAACGCGGAGAAAAGAGTGCGATCGCGAAGGTCAGGGATCCAACCCATCGCGAACGTGGGAAGGAGGGTGCGATCGCGAAGGTCTGGGACACAACACATCGCGGTCGCGGAGGGGACTTCGCGAATGCATAGAGCATTCAACCGCCACACCTTACTCCTTCTTCGCAACGCGGCCCCTCTTCCGCGATCGCGAAGAAAGAAACTAGATAGAGAAATTTCTGGTTTCTTGAATTTAGCTTCCGGGGGTCCAAAACTCACCTGAGCCCCTCAGGAACCCGTCCAAAGGCACTGGCAAGTCTGTATTCATGATATGGACTCGCTCGAATTTCCGGAACGTGAAAAATAACAACAAAACTCGACCCCAAAGCCAAATTGAATCAAACTCAAGAACTTCAAATTCTTGATTTCTATAACGATGCGTCGGACCGACCTATACTACTCGGAATGACTTCAAATTTTGCAGGAAAGTCATGAATGACACAACGGAACTATTACTAGTCTCAGAATTCCGTGCGGACCTCGATAACATAAAATCATGTCCCAACCCAAATTTCAAACTTAAGGAAATCCTGATTTCCATAATGGGTGCCGAAATGCTCCCAGGTCATCAAAAACCTGTCCTGAACATACGCCCAAGTCCGAAATCATCATACAAAGCTTCTGAAACTGTCGGAACTCAATTCCGAGGTCGTTTGCTGAAAATGTTGACCGAAGTCAAACTTGGCCAAAAAGGCTAACCTTAAGGAACCAACTGTTCCTATAGCACTCTAAACACTTCCAAATCCCGAACAACCCGTCCCCGCAAGTCATAAATCACACGAAACCTCTATGAGAAGTCTCAATTAGGGGAACAGGGTCCTAATACGCAATACGACTGGTCGGGTCGTTACATTCTCCCCCTGTTAAACAAACGTTCGTCCTCGAACGGGTCTAGAATCGTACATGAAGTGCTGAATAGTTGTGGATATTTGCTCCGCATGTCCTCCTCAGACTCCCAAGTCGCCTCCTCAGCTGGTTGGCCCCTCCACCGGACCCTTATTGCAGAAACTCTCTTGGACCTCAACTGGCGGTCCTATCTATCAATAATAGCAACTGGCTCCTCCTCATAGCCCAACTTCTCATCCAACTGAATAGTGCTGAAATCAACCACGTGAGAGAAGTGGGAGTGATATCTCCGGAGCATGGATACATGAAAGACCGGATGAACCCATGATAAGGCGGGACGTAAAGCAATCTCATAAGCAACCTCCCCGACTTGTCTCAACACATCGAAAGGATCTATAAACCTGGGGCTCAGCTTTCCCTTCTTCCCGAATCTCATAATGCCCTTCATCGGCGAAACCTTCAGCAGAAACTTATCTCCCTCCATAAATGCTACATCACGCGCCCTCTGATCCGCGTAACTCTTCTGTCTGGACTGAGCTGTGCGGAGCCTCTCCTAAATTATCTTCACCCTCTCCAAAGCATCTCTCACCAGATCCGTGCCATATAACTTAGCCTCGCCATGCTCAAACCACCCGATAGGAGAACGACACTATCGACCATACAAAGCCTCAAATGGAGCCATCTCGATGTTGGACTAATAACTATTATTGTACGCAAACTCCGCCAAAGGCAAAATCTGGTCCCACTGACCCCCAAAGTCAATCAAATAGGCCTGAGCATGTCCTCCAATATCTGAACTGTACGCTCCGACTGACCATCACTCTGAGGGTGAAATGCTGAGCTGAGATCTATCTGGGTGCCCATCTCGCTGTGCAACGCTCTCCAGAAGTGCATGGTGAACTGAGGACCTCGGTCGGATATAATGGACACCGTCACACCGTGAAACCTAACTATTTCTCGGATGTAGATCTGGGCTAGCCTCTCAGAAGTGTAAGTAGTAGCCACAGGAATGATATGCGATGATTTGATCAATCTATCCACAATGACCCAAACCGCGTCAACCTTCCGCAAAGTCCGAGGCAACCCAACCACGAAGTCCATAGTGATGCGCTCCCATTTCCTTTCAGGAATGGGCATCTGCTGAAGCAGGCCTCCTGGCCTCTGGTGCTCATACTTAACCTGCTGGCGATTAAGACACCTAGCCACATACTACACAATGTCTTTCTTCATCCGCCTCCACCAGTAATGCTGCTTCAAATCACGATACATCTTTGTCGCTCCTGGATGAACAGAATACCGAGAACTGTGCGCCTCTTCTAGAATCCTCTCCCTCAGGCCATCAACGTCGGGAACACACACACGGACCTGGAGTCTCAGAACACCATCCTCGCCCAAAGTAACCTCCTTGTCCCTACCCTGGACCACTGTCTCCCTAAGCTCTGCCAAACACAAATCATCGAACTGCCGAGCCTTAATATCTCCCAATAACAAAGACTGAGCCACCACATATGCTAGAACTCGACGAGGCTGCGAAAGATCTAATCTCACTAGGCGATTAGCTAAGGACTGAATGTCCAAGGCTAGAAGTCTCTCCTCTTCTGCAATGTAGGCCAAGCTACCCATACTCTCTGCCTTCTTGCTCAAGGCATCCGCTACCATATTTGCCTTGCCCGGATGATACATAATGGTGATATCATAGTCCTTTAACAACTCAAGCCATCTGCGCTGCCTCTAATTAAGATCCCGATTCTTGAACAAGTGCTGCAAATTGTGGGGGTCCATATTAACCTCACAGGACACACCATACAAGTAGTGCCTCCAAATCTTCAAAGCATGAACAATCGCCGCCAACTCTAAGTCGTGCACAGGGTAATTCTTCTCATGAATCTTCAGATGACGCGAAACATAAGCAATAACTCTCCCATCCTGCATCAACACACATCCCAACCCGACGTGTGAAGCGTCGCAATACACAGTATACATCCCAGAACCGAAAGGAAATGTTAGAACTGGTGCTGAGGTCAATGATGACTTGAGCTTCTGAAAGCTCGCCTCACACTCGTCGGACCATCGAAACGGGGCATTCTTCAGATTCAATCTAGTCAATGGAGCTGCAATAGAAGAGAATCCCTCCACAAATCGGCGATAATACCCTGCTAGACCCAGAAAGCTCCTGATCTCTAGAGTTGAAGTAGGACGCGGCTAACTCTGAACTGCCTCGATCTTCTGTGGATCAACCTTGATACCCTATCCGGATACCACATGCCCCAGAAATGCCACAGACTCTAACAAGAACTCACACTTGGAGAACTTAGCATACAACTTCTGTTCCCGTAAGGTCTGGAGCACAACTCTCAAATGCCGCTCATGCTCACCCAGGCTCCGTGAGTAAATCAAGATGTCGTCAATGAAGACAATGAAAAAGGAATCAATATACGGCCTGAATACCCTATTCATCAAGTCCATGAATGATGCTGGGGCATCAGTTAAACCAAAGGACATCACCAAGAACTCATAATGGCCATATCTGGTACGAAATGCAGTCTTCGAAACATTTGAAGCCCGAATCTTCAACTGATGATAACCCGATCTCAAATCAATCTTGGAAAACACACGAGCACCCTGCAACTGGTCGAACAAATCATCAATGCGCGGCAGAGGATACTTATTCTTAATAGTAACCTTATTCAACTGGCGGTAATCAATACACATCCACATAGACCCAACCTTCTTCTTCACAAATAGAATTGGAGCACCCCATGGCGATACACTCGGCCTGATGAACCCCTTAGCCAACAACTCCTCAAGTTGCTCCTTCAACTCCTTCAAGTCCTTAGGAGCCATACGATATGGCGGAATGGAAATAGGCTGAGTATCTGGAGCTAAATCAATACAGAAATCAATGTCTCGATCTGGAGGCATGCCGGGAAGGTCTGAAGGAAACACATCTGCAAACTCTCGAACCACTAGCACTGAATCAATATTCGGGGACTTGGCAGTGGTGTCTCGCACATATGCCGAGCCTTCACGAATGAAATGACCCGACTGGATGCATTAACTGAAGAACCCCTCCACTCCAACCTAGGCGACTCAGGCATGGCTAAAGTAACCGTCTTGGCATGGAAATCCAACACAGCATGATGAGGAGATAGCCAATCCATGCCTAGAATAACCTCGAAATCAACCATGTCGAGCAATAAAAGGTTCGCTCTAGTCTCGAACCCACAGAAGGTAATCACACAAGACCGGTAGACCCGGTCTACCACCACAGATTCACCCACAGGAGTGGACACATATATGGGAGAACCCAAGGACTCACGAGCAACATTCAAAAAATGAGCAGATAGTACTGAAACATATGAATATGTGGATCCTGATACGCTCAATTTACACCTTAAAAGAGTGCAAGCGATCGTTGTCAAATATAGTAACCCAACAAGGTTGGGGTCGAATCTCACAGAGAACAATATGAGGGCGATTAGGAATGCTAAAGAGTTATCACTTATCGCGTAATGCCAAATAATTAAGATTTTGGGTTTTTGATAATTGTTTATAGCTAAATGCGAAAATATAAACTAACCTAGAAAGCGAGTAAAATGATCAATGGCAACAAGAATGAATGCATCGGAAATTACACTCAAGTAACGATCCAATGTATTTCACGATTTTACAAATATGAGTGAGTTATGTTAATTAGCCACGGATAATATTTCTTAATTAGCTTTTCCCAACGACTAACAAGACTTCCTACATGAATTATTCCTAGACCAATTAGGAGATTAAGCACTTCCGGGTTTGGCTACAAGTAGTTCAATC
>ML281297.1:0-13904 GCA_005239495.1 Nicotiana undulata | reverse complement strand
TGCAAGTGTTATGTGCATAATAATGGCAAAGATTCTTTAGGAAAATTTGATCCCATAAGTGATTAGGGAGTGTTCTTGGGATATTCTACACATAGCAAGGCTTATAAAATACACAATAAAAGAACCATGTGTGTAGAAGAAAGTGTACATGTTGTCTTTGATGAAACTAACACTTTATCTGAGAGACAGGAACCAGAAGATGAGGAGCTTGGACTGGTGAGGAGCAATGACTACATTGAAGCACCTATGGGAGATGGAACAGTTGATGGACCAGGTTTAATAACCCCACGCAACTTGACAGGGGGAATCTCTCATGAAAATACTGGTCCTAATCCGGTTCCACTACAACAAGACAACTTGGAACAATACAGAAGTGAACAACTGGCTCTCAAACCACACAGATATCAAAGTTCTCACCCTCTTGAGAAAATCATAACAGACTTGAGATCTGGAATCAAAACTAGATCCTCCTTGAAAAATCTTTGTGCGTTTGATGCATTCCTATCCATGATTGAATCAAAGAACATTGCTGAAGCCATGAAAGATGTTGACTGTGTAACTGCTATGCAAGAGGAGCTGAATCAATTTGAAAGAAGTCAAGTATGACACTTGGTACCCAGACCACTGGACATATCAATAATTGGCACCAAGTGGGTCTTCAGGAATAAACTCGATGAGGATGGAATTGTTACTAGAAACAAGGCAAGACTGGTTGTTCAAGGATACAACCAAGAAGAGGGAATTGATTATGATGAGACCTTTGCTCCTGTGGAAATATTGGAGGCAATCAGACTTCTTAATGCATTTGTTGCACACATAGAATTCACTTTGCATCAGATGGATGTAAAGAGTGCTTTTCTCAATGGCTAATTAGAGGAAGAAGTATTTGTAAGACAGCCTCCTGGTTTTGAAAGCAAAGAATCACCTGATAATGTATATAAACTTGACAATTCTCTCTATGGTCTCAAGCAAGCACCTAGAGCCTGGTACGAGAGATTATCAAAATTCTTGCTGGAACATGGGTACAAACGAGGCAAAATATACAATACTTTGTTCTTTAAGGAAAAGGGAAAAGATCTTCTGATTGTACAAATTTATGTTGATGATATCATATTTGGGGCAACAAATGAGAAGCTCAACAAGGAATTTGCTACACTAGTGGGGAGTGAGTTTGAAATGAGTATGATGGGTGAGCTAACCTTTTTCTTGGGTTTGCAAATCAAACAAACTCCGCATGGAACAATAATTCATCAGCAAAAGTATGTGAGAGAACTCCTCAAGAAGTTCAAAATGTAAGATTCAAAGGAGATAGATACCCCAATAGCCACATCTACAAAATTAGAGGTGGATGAACCTGGTTCATCCGTTGATCAGAAGACGTACATAGAGATGATTGGATCTCTAATATATCTTACTGCAAGTAGACCTGATATTGTGTTATGTGTGGGACTATGTGCTAGGTTTCAGGCCAATCCAAAAGAGTCCCACCTCACTACAGTGAAGAGAATCTTGAGATATTTGAAGGGCACTACTGATTTGTGCCTTTGGTATCCTAAAGGTAGTAGTTTTGACCTTGTAGGATATGCTGATGCTGATTATGCAAGTTTCCTGGTAGACAGGAAAAGTACTTTAGGTATGGCTCACTTTTTGGGATCCTACCTTGTATCTTGGGCTACCAAGAAACAAAATTCAGTAGCCTTGTCTACTGATGAGGCTGAATATGTGGCTGCAGCCTCTTGCTGTGCTCAGTTGCTGTGCATTAAGAAACAACTCATGGACTTTGGTATAGATGTGGGATGCATTCCTATTTACTGTGATAACACTAGTGCTATTAGTATGACTAAGAACCCGGTACATCACAAGAGAACTAAGCACATAGATGTTAGGCACCATTTCCTGAGGGATAATTATGAGAAGGGGATGATCTCAA
Organism: Nicotiana undulata; assembly: GCA_005239495.1. NCBI lineage: Eukaryota > Viridiplantae > Streptophyta > Magnoliopsida > Solanales > Solanaceae > Nicotiana > Nicotiana undulata. The sequence continues at coordinate 11,974 of ML281297.1, read as the reverse complement.
TTGAATTCTGTGCCACTGATCATCAAATTGCTAATATATTTACCAAAGCATTAAGTAGGGAGCATTATGAGAGAAACAGGCTTGAATTAGGTATTATTAAGATCACCTATTGAAAAAAAAGAGAAAGTTTTATGGCTAGAAATTTTAATTAGGGTACTTAAACAGATTAATCATTGCTCAGCACTATGTCTTTGTTGTCATACTCTTCTGCCATGTATTAATATGATTCCCTAGTTTCTAATGATGTTTCTCTATTTGTGAATTGAGGCAAAATAAAGTTTTTTCCGGATGAACCTGGTTCATCCATGCTGGTTTACATGACTGACAAGGTACATTTTCATTTCCATACATGTATTAATTCAAGTACAGTCATACATGAGTAGGACTCTATTCCTTTATGGTTCAGTTCAAATTCTTGTACTTACCCAAAATGAACCAGTTTCAAGAAGTTTCGTCACATTAAATTAGCCTAGTTTTAGGGGGAAAGAAACGGTCTAATCAATTTCAAATCACTGATAGTCCTTAATCGATTAGTATCCTACTTGTGTTAATACTCGTCCGTCACAATTACCCCAACCACAAGTTATAAATAGGCCATAATTACCCATAGTGAATAAAGCTATAGACGAACCCTATTCAAGTCATTCAACACTCAAATCTTCATTGTCTTTTGCCCTTTCTTCTTTTTCTCCCAAAAATTAAAAATGTCGTCTGCTTCATCTGATTCTCAAAATCGTGACTATGATGCAGGAGTATATGAGTGTGATTCCCCACCGGTTTACAGTTCTGAATCCTCTGAGACACCTGAAACCCCTAAATACCATGAGGCTCTTAGAACTACACCAAACCCTATTCCAGCCTCAAAACCCGTCGCGTCAAGGTTCTTGCACGAAGATTTGTGGCTTCAGGGTCACGAGCAAAGTTCTTGGAAGATTTATTACAGGCTGAAGAAGAACCTAAACCTGATTCATCTAGTGAATCATTTAAATCAGCACAAGAGGACGATGCACCTAGTTCGTCAAGTGCTGAGAAAGGTAATACTAATGTTACCTCTGTGTTAAATTTTGAAAAGCGATTTGTCCTGATTGGGTCTGTGGTGGATGTAGAATTTCCAAGAAGGCGAAGAAAAACTGGGAAAATTAGTGAGAATGAGGGAGATGCAGGTGTGAGGGGTTCTGGGAAGGATGGTTCTATACTCTGTATTTGTGGCCCCATTCCTGATAATCTTGAAGATGATGTCATAGTTTTAGGGGGAACTAATGAAGTATAGGATGTTGCTGCTAGATTAGAAATGCTTATGAAGGAAATATATGATCGTGTTTTTTCAGGGGAAGAAACCTTGGCTGAGAGACTTAAGAAACTAGGGAACTCATACAACCCCAAGAAGAGAAGGACTCCCAAGTCCATTAAGTCTAAGGCCTCAAAGAAAAGGAAAACTGATGAGTCTGTTGGTGTACCTTTTCCAAGGGTACGAGCTACAAGAAATATTGTTCGTGAAGAAGAGGAAAATATGGAAAAAACTCTTCAAGAGAGCAAAAGAAAGAGAGCTCAGAAAGGGAAAGCGAAAGTAGGGGAGCCTGTTGAGGCTATTGTTGTTGATGAGATGTTGGACCTGGTCCAACAAAATGAAGAAGTTACTCCATTGGTGGTCAAGACACCCAAAGCGAAATTGACTAAGACTTCCTCAAAGGAGTCAGCACATATGTCTGCTACCACCGTGGGTACATCTACAAGGACACGGTCCAAGGTAAAGTCAAAGAAGAAAGTTCAGATTGTTGAGAAAGATAATAATCCTGATTGGAGTGGAGATGATGAGAAGGAGGTTGGAGAAGTGTTGATGGACAAAGTTTCCATGTTTGGCAAGCGACATATTTTGAAAGGAAAATTGTTGAAAGACCTGGAGGAGCCAGGTATGAGGTACTTAGTGGATTTTCTGGCGGCTCAAGGCTGGAAGGACATGGTCCTTCGCTTGGAGGGTAGGCTAGTCAGAAATGAAGTAGTGGAATTCATGGGGAATGCAACTGTGATTGGAGGAAGGGTTGCATCATTGGTCAGGGGAGTTGAAGTCTCTTTTGACGCACAAGAACTGGGAGTCATTCTAGATATTCCATCTGAGGGGTATGATGATTATACAAGGCAGAGATGGCCTTGCTTGGATGGAATGTCCTCAACACTTACCATCACCAGATTCTTTTATGACAATGAAGAAGAGCCTGAGCCCAGGGTAGTGTACAGAAGCGAGATGAAGCGTGAACACAAGTTGTTCTTTGAGTTTGTGATTAAATTTCTGCTGCCAAGACAAGAGCGCAGGCACATTGCCAACTATATGGATCTAACGCTCATGGAATGCTTATATAGAGGCAAGCAGATCAATTGGCCATCTTTGATCATCCAGCTTTTGGACAGGGTGGTATATGGCACTAAGGCCCATGCGATTACTTATGGATTTATACTTACTGCAGTTCTGGGTAATTTTGGAGTTCCCACAAAGAAGGCTGAAATGGCTACTGCTAAGGATTTCTTTGGGAAGGACACTTTGGTGTCTTGTGATTACACTTTCAGTGCCCCGACAGATGAACCTGGTTCATCTCGGAAGCAACCGGTCAACAGCAAGGTCCGTACTCTGGTGCAAGAAAGTGAGCAAAAGGATATGGAGATCCTTCGCTTGAAGACTCGCTTAGTTGAGGTAGAAGGTGAGCGTGACGCTCTCAAAGCTGAATTAGCCAAGGAGAAGGAGAAAAATGAGGGTGTCTTACACCAAATGTTGTCTCTTCTCCAAACCAAGAGTCCTGCCTCGTCTGCACCACCCCAAACTTAGGAATTTCCAGAACTACCCCCTCCTATCCATTCAAGTGCCCAGTTCGGGAGTGTGTTTAGTTGTTTGTTTCAGTTTTTAATTTTGTCTTACTCATGTTTGATTGTCTTTCTTTTAATCTGTTTTGGTGTTGATCAACCATGTTAATTAAATGAAAGCTTGGTTTTTTGACAAATGTCTCCATTTATGATTTAGCTTACATTGTTGGTTTCTTGTGTTGATTAGCAGTTGCCTAAATTGGCCATGAGTAAGAATTAATTACTGGTAAGTATCATCTTGCAACTTTTCGATGATGCCAAAAGGGGGAAGATGTGCTCTAGTTATTGTTTCACTTTTTGAAAAAAAATATTGAAGTGATATTTATAACCTAATGAACCTGGTTCTTGATGATTAATGCTCACAAAAATACAAAGTGTTGGATGTGTATACAGGACAAATGCACAGAGTTTGTCATCATCAAAAAGGGGGAATTTGTTGGCCCATATCACTGAATGGGTTTTGAAGATTGACAACATGTGTCTAGTTGAACCAGGTCCATCATAGCACACACTTCTATATGAAGAAGTTGGATCACAAATCGTAAAAATCTAGGAGATATTAGAGTTTGCTAAATATCAAAGAACTAAGAGAATGTCTCCTAATACGAAAAGGTTGCAACTGATAGAGAAGACAGAAGTTGATTTCAGCTAGGACTGGAATAGAGGAAGGAAGTTGAGTTACAATCAAGCTTGTCTACCAAGGAAGAGTTGGATCAGAATTGTATCATGGACTCAACCAACGGCCTCTATAAATAATCAAAGTATTATTGCTGAAAGGGGTGACACACAAGTGCAAAAGTGAATCAAGTTCTGAAGCAAAAGTTCCAGAGGTTTTTGCAAGCAGAGTTGTTGTGCGATACAAAGGCTACAGTTCAACTAGAACGAACAATTTCATTGTCTGTATATCGAGTCTAGTTGATTGTAGTAGGAGTTTAAATATTGTATCTTATCAGCTTNATTGATTATAAGCACGAAGGTTAATGTCGTGCCATGATTTATATTGCCTTACATTGTACATTGCATTGTGAGGAAGAGAGTAAAAGCACGAAGGGTGATGCCGTGCCATGATTTATACTATTTCACATTATACATCGCATTGTGAGGAAGAGACTAAAAGCACGAAGGGTGATGTCGTGCCATTATTTACATTTCTGGTACTTATACTTGTTTCGTTAGTTATTGTGTTAAATTGCCTCCCTTGTTTACTTCTATATGTCAATTTAACTGCTTCATTTCACTTGTTCCCCTTTACTACTCTCGTATCCCATACTTGTCTGCCTATCTTTCGCCTTGTTTTTCCATGCTTGAGTTGTAAAATAGAACAGGTTAACGTTGTTGCTAAGTCTAGCCTCGTCACTACTTCGGCCGAGGTTAGGCTCGGCACTTACTCAGTACATGGGGTCGGTTGTACTTATGCTACACTGCACTTCTTAATGTTGTGCAGACCCCGCATCCAGACCCACTGGACCGCATTGAGGGAGTCACCTTCAGTCCACCTAGAGCTTCAAGGTATACCTGCCGGCGTTCGTGGGCCTTGGTGTCTCTCCTGCCTTTGGATTCCTTATTGTCTTACCTTTTCTCCTAGTTTCAAGACAATTGTGTATTTCTTTTCAGACTCTGTATTTAGTACTCTGTTTAGATATATCGTGAGTTGTGACACCCCGGTTATTGGCTTATGCAACGTTATGTATTTTACCATTTCACTTTGCATTTTTGGATTTCTATTACATTTCCGCTGTTAAAATTCCAAAGGGTTTCATTATTTCTGTTAAGATTTTTAAAGGTATTTCCTTTACTATTGTTGAATTGGGTTGCAAATGTTAGATTACTTGTGCACGTTGGCTTGTCTAGTGGGTTCAATGTTAGACGCAGTCACGGCCTGAAGGTGGGTTTTCGGGTCGTGACAACTATAAAAACTCTCACTTAGACAATTAGCTTCAGAGAATAAACCCAGCTTGAACAATGCTCGGCGATAGGCAACACCAAGGAAATACCATCAATATGGACGATTATCAACTAAACCTAAGTAGCATGTGAGGGAAAAATCATAGAAATCACAATGTACGACTCACAGGCATGCTTGACACCAACGTATAGATATTCCAATTACTGCTAAACAATTATAGTGAAAAATTATACTAGTTTTAGTCAAATAGGCAGTGTATGAAGGAAGATATAACATAACGGTAGGAAAGGTAAAGTCTTCATTTGAGTCAATTAAGATCAAATAAGAAAACAAAGGAACACTAAGCAAGTAATTTCTAATTTGAGCAGGAATATATGAAACTAGCAACCAGGAACTCAGGTATAACAATTACAATTCATACACGGGGAATATAAGGACCTAAAAATCCTAAAAGGCCAACCTATTTGAAAATAAGTCCGAGTACGCACTCGTCACCTCGCGTACACAGGCTACAATCAACATAGAAGACTCAATCCTAAGGGGTAGTTCCCCCCCATAAGGTTAGGCAAGATACTTACCTCAAAGACGACAACCCGGTACTCTAAAATGGACTCCTCAGGTTAAAAGACCTTCGGACAGCTCATAATCAACTAAAACAACTTCGAAGTACACATAAATCGTATAAGGAACTACTCCAAATAATAAAGTTTCAATCTTTACAAAATTATAAAAATCGACCCAAAAGTCGACCCCCGGGACCGCACCTCGGAACGTGTCAAATATTACAAAATCCACATACCCATTCCGATACGAGTTCAATCATACAAATTTTATCAAATTCTGATATCGTTTGGACCTTCAAATCATGATTTTTCAATTTAGAAATTTCCTTCCAAAACCCACATTTTCCTCAACCCAAAACCCAAATTTAATGACAAAAACAAGTACTAATTCATGGAATATATTTAATTCTAGTTTAAAAACACGTACCTATTCGAATTGTGTAAAAAACCCATCAAAAATGGCCAAGATCCGAGCTCTAGAGGTCAAAATATGATAAAAATTGTTAAGCCCCCGATTTTGAAAACTTATATTCAGCCTAGTTAGTTGTGCATCGCGAACGCGGAGAAAGGGGTGCGTTCGCGAAAAAGAGAAAATGAAGCTGGGGCAAATGCGAACGCGGAACAAGGGAAGCGAACGCGATGAGGAAAAATGAGGTTATCCAGCAAGCCCCTTCGCGAACGCAGTGAAGAGGCTGCGAACGCGAAGAACAAGGAACAGGTTCTACGCGAACGCGAAGTGCCCGGTGTGAACGCGAAGAAGAATTTCGAGTTAGACATCAACAACACATCGCGAACGCGAAGGGCTATTCGCGATCGCAATGAAGAACACCAAAAGCATAAAAACAACAGTTCTAAAAGTGGGAAGAATGACCTGTGGTCCATCCGGAACACACCCGAGACCCCCGGGACCCCGTCTAATCACACGAACAAGTCATATAACCTAACACGGACTCGCTCGAGGTCTCACATCACATAAAACAACACCAAACTGACGAATCAAACCAAAAATCAAACTTATAAATTTTCAAAATTTCAAATATCAAAACTCGTGTCGAAACCTATCAATTCAACCCGGAATGACGTGAAATTTTGCAAAAAAATCATAAATGACACAACAGACCTACAACCACTCTCAGAATTCTGTTCTAAGCCCGATATCAAAATTTCACCTATCGGTCGAAATCGCCGAAATTCTAACTTTCGCCAAATTATACTATGGACCTCCAAAACAAATTCCGTACGCGTGCCTAAGTCCAAAAGCATCATACAAAGTTGTTGCAATTAACCAAACTCATTCCAAGTCCGTTTTCCCAAAGGTCAAACCTCCAGTCAACTCCCATCACTTAAATTTCAAAAATTGAAATTTGCATCCCAATTCGCCTCCGGATTATCCGGTAACTGAATCTAACCACGCATGTAGGTTGGTATACCCAATGTGAAGCTGTTCATGAACTTATGTCACCGAACGGATTTTAATTTATCAAAACGATCGGTCGGGTCGTTACAAGATGCTTATCTTCTTGGTTCCCCATGTGTCATATTATTCTATAATCTGTTCATGGGTATTAGAAAAATACGTAAGTTGAAATTTTTTTACTTTATGATATTAATCAGAGGCATAATTGACTTATGACGTTGTGAGAAATTTTATTAACGTATTTCATATGCATTTATACATGCACATTGACCCATGATCAGATGACGTTATATATATATATATATATATGTGTGTGTGTGTGTGTGTGTGTGTGTGTGTGTATGAATATGGGATATGGGAAAGGTTATGGCGTTATATATGCACCACCACCTGATCAGCTGGTATATGTTGATGATTTTGCCCACAGTGGCCGAGATGATATGATGCGATGCCCTCGGAGGCTTGATGATGTTATGTACACCTATACCTATGCATGACACGACATTTATACGCCCGTGCATGACAATATAAATGTTTCAGGATTTACAAAGTTATTCAAACTTACTGGTGGATTTCTTTATTTCATGTTTCGTCTATGTCTTTTATGTACTTATTTTCATGCCTTACATACTCAGTACATTATTTTTACTAACGCCCTATTTCCTAGGGCCTGCTTTTCATGCCCCGTGTAATGACTCGACGGGTCGTTTTGCGTATTAGGATCTTGTTCCCTTAAATTAATCCTTCCATAGCAGAAATCCGTGCTCTATGACTTGCGGGGACGGGTGTATCGGGATTCGGGAATGGTTTGAGTGATTTAGGAACACCTGGTTCTTTAAGGTTGGCCTATTTGGCCAAGTTTGACTTGGGTAAACATTTTGAGCAAACGACCTCGGAATCGAGTTCTGACAGCTCCAGTAGCTCCGTATGATGATTTGAGACTTAGGCGTATGTTCGGCTCGGGTTTTCGATGACCCGGGAGCATTTCGATGCCCGAAATTGAAATTAGGATTTCTTTATGTTTGAAATTTGGATTGGAACATGATTTTATGCTATCAAGGTCCAAATAGAATTTCGGGACCGGGAATAGCTCTGTATGGTCATTTATGACTTGTCTGCAAAATTTTAAGTCATTCAGAATTGTATAGGTCGGTTCGGCGCATCGTTATGGAAATCTAGAGTTTGAAAGTCTTATGTTATGAATTCAGGGGTTTTGGGATGTGAGTTTGAGTCTTAGCATTGTTTTGAGTGTTCCGTGGGCTCGAGCAAGTCTGTATAATGATTTGGGACTTGTTGGTATATTTGGAAGGGGGCTCGGTGGGCCCGGGTGCCTCCCGGACCCCGCACGAGGCAAAAAAACCAGCTAAAAACATTGCTGGTGCAGCTGTAGCTGGTGTGACCACAGGTGCGGTTGCCCAGCCGCAAGTGCGGGACCGCTCCTGTGGTCCCAGCCTCGCAGGTGCGCAACTTCTGCAGGTGCGGACCATTTTTCGCAGGAGCAACGCAGGTGCGAACCGAGCTCCCTCGGCCATTTTCCTCAGGTGCGGCCATTTCCTCGCAGGTGTGGTCCCAGGTTCACAGGTGCGGAAACCCCTGTAGGAAGCCTGTATTTAAATGTCAAAACTCAGGTTTTCTTCATTTACACTCATTCTAACTTCCATTGAAGGGTTTTAAGAGCTTGAGAAAACCATTCCTCGCCCCACTTCCAGTAGAGGTAAGTAATTTCACTCTATTTTACTAGCTTAATTCATGAAATTTCAAGGGAATTAACTACTAAATCTTAGGGGGGGGAAATCTAGGTTTTGAGTAGTAAATGGGATTTTGGGGAGTTTGGTGAACTATCCAATTCTTGTTATGAATTCAAGTATAAATCACATAATTATGATCCTTAGGCTTCGGGTAAGTGATTCCTTCGAGAATTCTCAAAATCCGAACGTGTGGGCCCGGGGTCGAAATTCCAAAATCCTTCAAGAATGCCTAATTTTGGGTTTATTGGTTAATTCTTCTTCTTTGAGCTTAAATTGATTCAATTACGCTATATTTGGCTAGTTGCGAGCCGTCGAGGGTAGATTTCGGAGATTCGGGCGCATCCTTGATCCGAGGGGTGATTTCGTCACGAGGTGAGCCTCATTTCCAACCTTGTAAGAGGGAAATGTCCCATAGGTTCCTTATTTGTTATGTATACATGTTGTGGGGACTGCGTACGTACCAAGTGACGAGAGTACGTACGTGGCGACTATATGTCTATGTCGGGTAGCTTTAGGACTCATGAGCAAGCCTCTATGTGCCTTATTTGTACCTTGTATGTATTGTAAGTTGTGATTGTTGTTGAGATGACATGGAAAGGTGAAATATTATGATTTCAATCCTAGTTGGCTACACCGGTATTGGCACGGTCCTGTTGGGTTCACTGTTGAGTCGGTACACATATAAAACTATATATGAATATGCACTTGTTATCGAGTCAGCACACGAGTCTCAGGTATGATTCGCGATCGTGGGTAGCTAATCATTATCGAGTCAGCACACGAGTCGCAGGAATGATGCGCGATCGTGGGTAGCTTATCATTATTGAGTCAGCACACGAGTCGCATGTATGATTCGCGATCGTGGGTAGCTTATCATTATCGAGTCAGCACACGAGTCGCAGGAATGATGCGCGATCGTGGGTAGCTTATCATTATTGAGTCAGCACACGAGTCGCATGTATGATTCGCGATCGTGGGTAGCTTATCATTATCGAGTCAGCACACGAGTCGCAAGCATGATGCGCGGTCGTGGGTAGCTTATCATTATCGAGTCAGCACGCGAGTCGCATGTATGATTCACGATCGTGGGTTAGCTTATGACCTCAGTCCTTATGACCACCCTTATGACTCCGGCTGGTTGTCTTGTTCGGGTATTATTTTATCATTTGAGTCTGAGTCACTTATAGTAGGATTGACAGGTATTGTGTAAACGGAAGATTTCGCACTTGCAGTTCATTTTCAATTGTTACCTGGATTACATTATTTTCCTATGTACTTGTTAATTTCTTCTTCACATGCCTACTGGTTTAGCCATATCTCTTTTATATTATATTGCTGGACCTTAGTGAGTATCTAGTCGACCTCTCGTCACTACTCCTTTGAGTTTAGATGGGATACTCACTAGGTACATATTTATTTATGTACTCATGCTGCACTTCTTCTTCTTCTGTACTTGACTGTACAGGTCCGAAGGTCGGTACTACTTATTATCAGGCTGGTGCTAGGTACTGACTGTACAGGTCCGGAGGTCGGTACTTTTTATTATGCAGCACCCTAAAGTTTCCTTTTGTCATTTTCTCGTCTATTTCATTCAGACTGTGGACTTGTATATATATTGTCCTTGTATACTCAGATAGTTGCCTGTGACACTCGTGACACTAGTTCCTGGCACACACGTAGTTCATATTTTGGGTTTTGTGCTGTATATTCATATATATGCTTTATTTTTGCCATGTATTGTTATGATTTTATTTTCATATCAAGCTATAATCACGTTTAATTGTCTTAAACTAGTAAATATTGACTTGTCTAATCAAATGGGAAGGGTAACACCTAGTGTAATTCATATTGGCTTGCCTAACCCCGCTATTGGGCGCCAACGCGACCTAAATTAGGATTTGGGTAGTGACAAGGTGGTATCAGATCTTTAGGTTCACGTAGTCTCACGAGTCACGGGCAGACCCAGTAGAGTCTTGTGGATCGGTACGGAGAAAACTAAACTTATCTTTAGGAGGCTATAGGGTGTAAAGAAACTCCTCTTTGTTGATATCCTATCGTGCAACCGATGATGTACTCAAATTTGATCTTCTACTCTCTCACAGATGGTGAGGACGCGTGCTTCTCATGTTCCTGATCCGGGAGAGGCTGCTACCCCTGCCGCTCGAGGTCGTGGTAGGGGCAGGAGTAGGGCAACTGCTCGAGACAGGGGATGAGGGCGTCCCAGAGTTGACCAGTTGCACCACTTGAGGATCCTATTATCGAGGAGCGGGATGAGTTGCCTCCTGTTGCTCCTGCGAACTTTATGACGGCGCCAGGCTTCCAGGAGGTCATGGGCCGCATGTTGAGATTCGTGGACACCATGTCCCAGGCAGGCGTACTTCAAGCAGATCCTGCCACTTCCCAGGCGGGAGGTGTGATGACCCAAAAGGTCATCCTAAGTAATTCCAGCTAAATCTGTGTTCCGAGGCCTCGAAAGCCTCCGTTAATCTCACCTCGATATGCGTGCGCAGCCCGGGCAGGTAGCCGGGAAGCTTCCATGTGAAAATTTGATAAAAATGGGATTTTTGAATTGAATAATTGAATAAAGTTGACTTTGGTCAACATTTTTGGTAAACGGATCCGGACCCGTGATGTGACGGTCCCGGAGGGTCCGTAGGAAAATATGGGACTTGGGCGTATGCCCGGAATCGAATTCCGAGGTCCCAAGCCCGAGAAATGAATTTTTAAAGAAAGTTGTTTTCTTAAAATAATAAAGGCTTTTGAAAATGAATAATTATGTGAAAACCGTGTTACCGGGGCCGTATTGCGTTCCGGAGCCCGGAACAGGTTTGTTATATGTTATTTGTCCTATCTGTGGAATTTGGTGTAAAACGGGCTTGATTTGATTGGTTTCGGATCCAAATGAGGAAAAATGGAGTTAATGAACTTGTGGGGTTTCTAAAGAATTTGAAATTTTGGCTTGAGAGGTGATTTTATGTTCCCGAGGTCCGAATGAAATTCTGAGACCAGGGAATAGTTCCGTTGTGTCATTTATAACTTATCTGCAAAATTTGAAGTCATTCCGAGTGGTTTAGGCCAGTTCGGCGCATTGGAGTGAACTCTAGAATTTCAAAGTTCTTAAGTTTGATTAATTTGGTTTTGGGGTTTGATTCGATGTTTTTGATGATAATATGATGATTTAAAAGCTTGAATGAGTCTATAGGATGTTTCGGGAGTTGTGTGTGTTGTTGGTGTTGAGCCCCGAGGGCTCGGGTGAGTTTCGGGTAGCTAACAGGGTGAGAAAACTTAGGAAAAATCTGGTTTTTGTTAGTTTTCTGGTGTCAGGCCTTTTCTTAAGTGCGATCGCATATACAACTCCGCGATCGCACAACATTAGATTGGTAGGGGTCCCAGGTGCTCTATGCGATCGCAATGCCAGCCTAGCGATCGCATAGGGTATTAGTCGAGTCAGGGGTCTGAGGTGATTTGGTCAGTGCGGTCGCGTGGG
>ML281296.1:7458-29866 GCA_005239495.1 Nicotiana undulata | reverse complement strand
AAAAAAAAAAAAAAAAAAAAAAAACGAAGCAAATACGGACATGGGATTTTGTCATATGAATTTTTAATTATTTGCGAGAAACAGGTAGATCTAAATTTTGACTTTACTGTCTAAAGTAGTAAAATTGGTATAGACTTATATATATTCAATACTGAAACTGTGGCTGCTAAAATAATTTTCGTGATAACTAAATGTTTGCAAGTATTTTACTTTAAAAAGTGAATACCACGCCTTGAAACAAATAAGAAAGAAGATATAGAGTATATGAAATAATATAACAGTTAATAGTTCATAAAGTTTGTGAAAATTTACTAGTAAAAAGAATCAAAAGGTCATATTTTAACTAATTGAAGGTTAACTATACTTAACTCGATAATAGAAGGACCAAAAGAAAATTATGGGTTATAACATTAGAGTTTACATCGACGATTGTGATGGTTAAGTCAATATATTTTCAGAATTCAGAAGCATTTGGTCTATCAGCTCTTTTGGAGCCTTTCATGTAGCACAAGCAAGTAATTTTGCATATATGCTATCTCTCCTAATCAAGAATTTCAAGCTCCATTATTCAATTTTTAAAAAGTCATAAGAACTTCAAAAAGTTCTTTTTGGAACATTTTAAAAGTTGAGCTTAGAAATTAAATTTTTACCGAAAGTTTTATTTTTCTTAAAACAAACGAATACATTAATTACTAAAAACTCAGGAAAGGGATGACATGAGATGAACTCTATAGAACAACAATCAGTCCTTCATTTGAGTGAATAACCAAATAGTGTCGGGCTTACGACACTTTACCTTTGGACGACTACGCACAACTACTAAACTCCCGCCCACCTTAGACTTAAGTGTTCAGTTTAAACAAATTCTAAAATAAACGTCACCTTAAATATTTGCATATATACTTTTGAGAGCGACTCAAAATAGACCTAAATGGCTCTCACAATTATTACTTTTTTTTTATTATAAAAAATATATATATTATCAAGCATATTATTGATATTTATGCTAAATCAGAAGTGACAATTAGTACAGATAACAAACTTAGCTCCAGAATGGTAAGAAAAGGAAACTTGTAGTACGGGTACGGCATAAAATGTTCCTCGACTATGATGTTCTACTAGTTTTTACACCTAAAGCATGCTTTGAATATCTTGCATATTATTGGTGAAAAACTGTAGTAATGTCCAAATCAAGTGACAGCATTGAAAGAATTTTATGGTTCCCTTTGAATACATTTGTTATGCATTATAATTAAGCAGTATAATATCTGCATAGAATGTCGTACTAGTTTAATAATTTATATACTAATTGGTTGTTTATTGTCTTTTTTTTTGGTGGAATGAGAAATTTATTTAATACTAGGTAGGCAAAACACAGTACATTGTTCTCCCATTGGGAGTAGATACAGTCATACTAGTACAAGAACTATTACAACCAAAAGATGTAGCAGTAGAGTTTTCAAGTAATAACCATATTGTTTCTAGCAGTAGTGATGCCTTCTTTCTCTAACCGGATTATTCAACCTTTTCTTACATTAAAATTCATCCATAAAATTTATACGTCCGTCCCCTTTCGTAGTAACTCTAATAGCTTGTTTCGATGGTGGCTACATATTGTTGTAACATAAACTTCTTTCATATAATTATTGCAAAAAAACATACCTGAAGCGGAAGTCATTATCACGAAGCGGAAACGTTAATTAAATTGGTTTCTCGCTCTTTGCCCTAACTTTCGTTACCGCACCTTTAGTAATGGAGAAGAAGAATAGAATAGGTGGTAACCTTAATGGCTGGAGAGAGGACTAATTTATAATAGTCATCACTTAATCCGATCCGGTACGTCCATCAAGTAACCAATCGGACGGACGAGATTTATCTTTCATTGAATATTAATTATGGCCTTTATTATATTGGGTCATATACATAATAGGAAAATCTAGCATTCTCCTACTTGGCTCAATAATCACATCATATTAATATTTAATCATATAAACATTAGTTGCGCATAAGCGAATCTCTTCTATAATGTCTATCATAAATACCATAATACGACAAACTGCTAAACGGGAGTTATGGCGGTTCTACACACAATTTTGTCTACATACTCCCTTCCATATACTACAAGATTAGCAACTCATCGTACAAGGTCCATAAGATATAAAATATTATGTTCCACAATAATGTCTCATTGAGACTTATCCTGTAATATCTCAAAACTATAATGTGTACACCCTTATGAGAAACATGAAAGCATTAATCTATATCATAAACACATAAATGAGCTCAGAGTGTCAAAACGTCATAAATACATCAATCACAAATACAACAAAGACTTGTTCTATGTACATGTTCTTTAAATATCTTTAGCTGTCAACCTTTAGTTAACGAATTTGCAATCATGAGATCAGTTCTAATATGCTCAAGTGACACTCTTTGTTTCTGAACTTCCTCCTTGATGGAAGGATACTTTAATTTCATATGTTTTGATCCTTTAGAGTACTTATCGTTCTTGGAGAAGAATACCGTTGCAGAATTATCACGGTAAATTTTTAGCGGCTTGGTAATGGTGTCGACAACCCTAAGTCCTAAAATAAAGTTTCGCAGCCACAATGCATGAATTGTGGCTTCCAAACATGCCACAAACTCTGCTTCCATCGTGAATGTAGCAATGACAGACTGATTGGCACTCGTCCATGATATTGCTCCTTCAGCTAATTGGAACAAATACCAAACATGGACTTTCTTGTATCAATACATTCAGCAAAATTTGAATTAGAGTATCCAACAACTTCCAAATGCTTGGATCTCCTATACATGAGCATGTAAGCCTTTGTTCCTTTCAGGTACCTCAAGACTTTTTTTGCAGCTTTCCAATGATCAATTCCTGGGTTACTATAATATCTTCCCAGTATTTCAACCGCAAAATAAATATCCGTTATTGTGCAAGTTTGAGCTTACATTAGACAACCAACAATAGAAGAGTAAGGAATTGATTCAATTTCTTTTCGTTCTATATCATTCTTCGAACATTGCATGAGACTAAATTTGTCCCAATTTTGAATTGGAACTATTCTTGCAGAACAATTGTTCATTTTAAATCTCTTTAAAAAAACATTTTGATTTAGCCTTCCTGAGACAGTCCCAATAATCCTTAGGATCTATCACGGAATTTTTTTATTCCTTTCACATAGGATGCCTCACCGATATCTTTCATTTCAAAATTCTTAGAGAGAAAATCTTTAGTCTCACGCAATATTTGCCTAACATTAGCAGCAAGAGGAATATTGTTAACATACAGGACTAAAAATATAAACTTTCTCCCACTAATCTTTTGGTATATTCACCGATCAATGGTATTTTTCACAAATTCAAAAGATGTTATGGTATCATTAAACTTTATATACCATTGTCGTGAGGCTTGTTTGAGTCCATGTATTGACTTCTTTAATTTATACACCATTTAATTTTTTCCTTTAGTTTCGAAACACTCTGGTTGGTCCATATAAACTTCCTCCTCGAGATCTCCATTAAGAAAGACAATTTTCACATTCATTTGGTGTAACTCTAAATCATAATGAGCCACCAAGGCCATAATAATTCTTCACGAGTCTTTCTTTAAGACCGGTGAAAAGGTCTCTTTGTAATTAATGCCTCCTTTCTGAGTATAACCCTCGGCAACAAGTTTGGATTTATATCGTTGAATATTGCCATTTGAATCGCGTCTAGTCTTAACATCCCACCCATCTATCCGATTCTTTTAAAAATTTCTGCCAATTCAACAAGATCCCAAACTTTATTGTATTTCATGGATTTTAACTCTTCCTTCATGACATCAATCCATTTGTCAGACTCATTACTTTCTTGTGGTTCATTTGTGTTAGATATTTGTGAGTTAGTTTCTTGATGACGTGTTTCATCCAAATGTTGCTCAGTGTTGTCAAAATGTTCTTCAACAACTGAAATAATATTTGGTATTTGTGTGAAAGTAGGAACATTCGTGGGTAATAGAATATTGACCCCCTCCTCTTTTATTTTCACACTTTGTTTTTCCACACACCCACTATGTCAGGACCCACTCCATATTAGGTCGTGATGGCGTCCAATATCGTTGCTAGACAAGCCAACACTGAATCACTTAATGATTTTTCTATTTTAACGAGTTTCCCATGCAGTAATTTTTCCTTAATTGAAAAGATTTAACAAGAAACCAATCTAAGTTAATAAATGAAAGCAGTTAGAGATATTTATAACCATAGGAACAGAACCCGAAATCACAAGTCTACTAATGTGTGCCAAGATCTAGTGTCACAAGTATATGGGCAGCTAGTAGAATATACAAAATATGTCCCTATTGTCTAAAATAGAATAGACAGAACAAAGCAAAAGAGAGACTTCAACATGCTGCTGAATGGCTCGAAAGGGGGAAACTCACTGTGAAATCTCGAACCAGGATCACATATGCGCGCCAGACGGATATCCAGATGCACCAGCCTCCGATCCTGCAAAGTTAAGTGTAGAAGTGTAGCGTGAGTACATAAAACAATATGTACCCAGTAAGTATCCAGTCTAACCTCGAAGAATTAGTGATGAGGGGTCGACTTGATACTTACTAAGGCTAATGATAATAACTCAAGATTATAACTAAGCAAGGATTACAAGAAATATACTAGAACTCAACAACCAAAGATGATAAATATCCTTTTTCACAATTATTAAATCCCAAATTTATCTTTCGTCAAACATTGAAGTAATATCAGTTATGAAAAATTCCAAGTATTATCATGCACAAAGAATGCCGAGGTTGTACGGCCCGAACCAACATAACAATATTTAAACTGTGCACTGCCGAGGTTGAACGACGCGAACCATAGATGTATCTATTTAACCTGTCGAGTCGATCGTCCCACTCCACAGATAGAAAACACTTTAAAGAAACACAAGTTTTCATTAACAGCCAAGTGTTCTATTCACAATCTCAATAAGTGAAACTTGTCCTTTGGAATTATTTTATAATTTTTTAAATTATAATTTTAGCAATCCAATTGACAAGTAAGGGCGCACTCATTTCAAGTATAGCATGATATGGGTCCTAGACTGCCTGGACTTTAGCATAATTAGTAGCTACGCATGGACTCTCGTCACTTCGTACGTACGTAGCCCCCAACAAATAGACACACATACTAATTAATTCGCATATGGGGAAATTTCCCTCTCACAAGGTTAGAAAGGCGACTTACCTCGTCTCAAAGCCTATTTCCCGGTTCAAGAATGTGCTCAACCTCCAAAGTTGGTGCCAAACGACTCGAAACTAGTAAAATATTATATAAATTAATCAATTTATGCTCAAAAGTTCATATCCCCATTATTAAAGTGATTACCCAACCCTAAATGTAAGATTCCTAAAATTCACCCCCGAGCCCATGTTCCCGGATTCCAAAAATTTTCAAACAAAGTTGTTACCCATAACCTTACGAACATTAATTTATGATTTTCACTATGTTCCATAATCATTTTCGTGGTAAAATCCCATTTTTATCAAATCCTAAGTTTTTCATCTAAACCCATGATTTTTACAAATTTTCTTGTTAAAATCTACCCATAACATATGTATTAAACTCACATTAGGTAGAGATTACTTACCTCTCAAAGCTAGGTCGAAATCCCCTCCTTAAAAGCTCAAAAATTGCCCAAGAGCAAAAGCAAAATTGTTAGAAATGGCCTAAGTCCCGTATTAAATTCCTCGTAGGTGCGCCTTTCCCTCATGCAGACCAAAAAGAGCCGCTTTTGCGAGCCTAACCGCAGCTGCGACCACGAATCTTGCACCCGTGGTCACGCAGGTGCGCCCAATCTTCTACATCTGCGGTTGCTGGGCTGCTCTCAAAATCTCGCTTTTAAGGCTCGTGGCTCGCTCTTGCGAGCCTGCACCTGCGGCTGACCAAGTGCAGGTGCGATTATGACAGATCTGGGAGCTTCAATTTCTGCTCCAAACTCCCAACTTGGTTCGAGTCTAGTTCGATTGACACTCGAGGCTCCGGGGGTCCTTCCCGAACATACCAACAAGTTTGGAATCATAAAACGGACTCGCGCAAACTCTCGGAACGCCCGGAACAATATTAAAACTAAAGTTGTACCCCAAAACTAATTGAATCAAACTTATGAACTTCAAGTTCTTCAATTCACTCACAATGCGCCGAAATGTACTTAGACTACTTGGATTGACACCAAATTTTGCGTGCAAGTTCAAATGACATTATGGAACTATTCCCGATCTCGAAATTCTATTTGGACCTCGATAACACCAAAACATGCTCCAAACCAAATTTATAGAACTTTAAATATTCAAAGAACCAACTTTTGATATTAGGCACCGAAACGCTCCTGAGTCATCCAAAACATGAACCGAGCATAAGCCTAAGTCCGAAATCATCATACAAATCTATTGGAACTGTCAAATCCCGATTCCGAGGTCGTTTACCTAAAATGTTGACCGAAGTCAAATTTAGCCTTTTTAGGCCAACTTAAGGAATCAAGTGTTCCGATTTCAACCCGAACCCTTCCAAATATCAAACTAACCATCCCCGCAAGTGATAAAACAGTAATAACACATACGAGGAGTCTTATTTAGGGGAACATGATAGAAAGCAAAATGACTGGTCGGGTCGTTACGTTCTCCACCTATTAAACAAACGTTCTATCTCGAACGGGTCAAGAATAATACCTGGAGTGATGAATAAGTTAGGATATTTGCTCTGCATGTCCTCCTCGGACTCCTAAGTCGCATCCTCGACTGGTTAGCCCCTCCACTATCCCTTTACCACGAAAATCCTCTTGGATCTCAACCGGCGATGCTGCCTATCGACAATCGCAACTAGCTCCTCTTCATAACCCAAACTCTCACCTAGCTGAATCGTGTCGAAGTCTAACACGTGACATGTCAGGATTATACCTTTGGAGCATCGACATGTGAAAAAACGGATAAACTCCTGATAGTGTGGGAGGCAAATCAAGATCATAAACAACCTCCCCAACTCGCCTGAACACCTCAAATGGGCCTATAAACCTTGGGCTCAATTTTCCCTTCTTCCCATACCTCGTGATTCCCTTCATCGGCGAGACTTTCAAGAGAACATTTTCGCCCACCATAAATGATAAGTCACGCGCCTTCTGATCCGTGTAACTCTTCTGTCGGGTTTGTGTTTGCGAAGCCGCTCTTCAAAAAACTTTACCTTTTCCAAGGCATCCTTCACCAAATCAGTTCCATACAACCTAGCCTCGCCGGGCTCAAACCACCCAATGGGAGAACGACACCGTCGACCATATAAAGCCTCGAATGGAGCCATCTCGATGATGGACTAGTAACTATTATTGTAAGCAAACTTGGCCAATGGAAAGAATCGATCCCACTGCCCTCCAAAGTCAATCACACATGCTCTGAGAATGTTCTCCAATATTTGAATTGTCCGCTCTGACTGCCCATCGGTCTGCGGGTGGAATGTTGTGATGAGCTCTACACGGGTCCCTAATTCACTCTGTATCGCTCTCCATAAATGTGAAGTAAACTGAGGACCTCTATATGAAATAATGGAAACAGGCACACCATACAACCGAACTATCTCCTGGATATAAATCTGGGCCAATCTCTCTGAAGAATACGTAGTCATCACATGAATGAAATGTGCCGACTTGGTCAATCTGTCTACAATAACCCAAACTGCATCAAACTTCCGCAAAGTTCATGGTAGCCCAACTACAAAGTTCATAATGATGCGCTCCCACTTCCACTCAGGTACAGTCATCTGCTGGAGTAGGCCTCCTAGCCTCTGGTGCTCATACTTAACCTACTGGCAATTTAGGCATCTGGTTACGTACTCAACTATGTCTTTCTTCATCCGCCGCCGCCAATAATGCTTCTTCAGGTCACGATACATCTTCGTATCACTTGAGTGAATTTAATATCGAGAACTTTGCACCTCCTCAAGGATCCTCTCCCTCAGGCCATCAACATTAGGAACACATAGGAGACCCTGGAGTCGCAGAACCATCCTCGCAAATAGAAACCTCCTTGGTACTACCCTGTAGTACCGTCTCCCTGTGAACCATCAAGTGTGGATCATAAAACTATCAAGCCTTGATCTTCTCCAATAGTAGGGACTGGGAAACGACGCAATAAACAACTCAGCTTTGCTATGAAATATCTAACCGCACAAGTCTGCTAGCCAAGGACCGAATGTCCAAGGCTAGTGGCCTCTCCTCTGCTAAAATGAATGCCAAGCTACCCATACTCTTTGCCTTCTTGCTCAAGGCATCCGCGACTACATTCGCCTTAACCAGATGATAAAGAATGATGATGTCATAATCCTTCAGTAACTCAAGACATCTATGCTACCTCAAATTGAGATCCCTTTGCTTAAACAAATGCTGCAAACTGCGATGATCAGTGTAAACATCACAAGACATCACATATATATAATGTCTCTAGATCTTAAGAGCATGAACAATCGTGGCCAACTCCAAATCGTGCACATGATAATTCTTCCCATGGGGCTTCAATTGACGTAAAGCATATGCAATAACTCGCCCCTCCTGCATGAATACACAACCCAAGCCAACGCGTGAAGCATCACAATACACAGTATACATCCCTGAACCGGAAGGCAACACAAGGACTGGTGATGTAGTCAAAGTTGTCTTGATCTTCTGGAATCTCGCCTCACAATCATCGGACCAATGAAACTCAGCACCCTTCTGGGTCAATCTAGTCAAAGGTGCTGCAATGGATGAGAAACCCTCCATGAACTAGTGATAATGACCTGTTAACCCCAAAAAACTCTTGATCTCGGTCGCCGAAGTAGGACGAGGCCAACTCTAAACTTCCTCAATCTTCTTGGGGTCCTCCTTAATGCCCTGTCCTAATACCACATGCCCCAACAATGCCACAGAATCTAACTAAAACTCATACTTGGAGAACTTAACATATAACTTATGTTCCCGCAAGGTCTGAAACACCACTCTTAAAAGCTGCTCGTGCTCCTCCATGCTACGAGAGTAAATCGAAATGTCATCAATGAAGAAATTAACAAAGGAATCAATATAAGTCATGAACACCCTGTTCATCAAATCCATAAACGCCGTGGAGGCATTAGTTAAGCCGAAAGACATCACTAGACACTCATAATGGCCATATCTAGTACGGAAGGAAGTCTTCGGAACATTTGAGTCCCGAATCTTCAACTGATGGTACCCCGATCTCAAGTCGATATTAGAAAACACCCTATCACCCTGCAACTGGTCAAACAAATCATCAATACGCGGTAACAAGTACTTGTTCTTAATGGAGACTTTGTTCAACTGGCGGTAATCAATGCACATCCGCATAGTTCCATCTTTCTTTTTTACAAATAATACTGGTGCACCCCAAGGTGATACACTCGGCATGACGAACCCATTTTCTAGAAACTCCTCAAGTTGTTCCTTCAATTCTTTTGGATCCATACGGTACGTCGGGATAGATATAGGCTGAGTGCCTAGAGCCAAGTCAATAAAAAAATCGATATCATGATCTGGTGGCATGCTTGGAAATCCAGAAGGAAACACATCGGCGAACTCTTGGACTACTGGCATTAAATCAATCATCGGAGACTCTACGGTAGTATCCCGAACATAGGCTAGATAAGCCAAGCAACCCTTCTTGACCATGTGTTGTCGAGCCTTCATAAAAGATATAACCCGACTAGATGTAATGACAGATGAACCCTTCCACTCCAACCTCGGTAACTCTGGCATTGCTAAGGTAACAGTCTTAGCATGGCAATCTAGGATGGCGTGATATGGAGATAACCAGTCTATGCCCACGATGACCTCAAAATCGGTCATATCAAGTAACAAAAAATCTTCTCTAGTCTCATATCCACAGACTTTAACCACATAGGACCGATAGATTCGGTCCACAACAACAGAATCACCCACAAGAGTGGACACATAAATAGGACTACCCAAGGACTCACAAGGAATATCCAGAAAATGAACAAACAAGGATGACACATATGAATAGGTAGACCCTGGATCAAATGATATTGAAGCATCCCTACGGCATACATACATAATACCTGTGATCACATCATCTGAGGCCACTACATATGGTCTAGCCGAAAAAACATAAAATCTGGTTGAAGCGCCACTAGGCTGGCCTCCGCCTGCCTGACCTCCACCTCTGGGCAGCCGAACGACTGGTGCATCTGCTAGAGCTGTAATCATGGGCTGCTGACCCTGCTGCACTGCCTTTCCTCGAAGCCCGGCGCAAAATCTCCGCACATGACTAAGGTCCCCGCACTCAAAACAACATCTCGGCGCGGAGATTTGCTGCCCTGAAGTCTGACCCTGATGGCCTGAATACCCATCGAAAGAACCCTGATAGTTAGTGGGCGATATGAACTCTCCGGAATGGAACTGAAGTAAGCACTAGAAGAACCCTGATGACAAGAGTACCCGCTGGAAGAACCTGAATAGCTGGGTGATAGTAAGAACTCTCCGGCATAACATTTAAATAGGGTTCCGCTGGAACACCTCGAGGAGTGGTGGTGGTGAATATGGGGGCATGCTGGGCTGACCCCTCACAAAATGACCTCTGCCCTCAGCTGGGGCACCTTTTCACTCTCCAGAAAAATGAGACCTCTTGTCCTGCTGCTGCTCTCTACCCCTCTGACAGTAACCTTTAATCCTGCGAGCAATGTACACTACTAACTGATAGAGAGTCCCCATCTCAACCTCCCGAGCCATACTAGCCTGAATACCTAAGTGCAACACCACAACAAACCTCTGCACTCGCTCTGCCTTACTAGGGAGTATCATGAGTGCATGGCAAGACAACTCGGATAATCTCGCCTCATAATCGGTCTCAGACATCTGACTCTGCTGGAGTTGCTCAAACTGGAACCGTAACTCTTCCCTATGAGAGGATGGAATATACTTATACAAAAATAGACGTGTGAATTGGTCCCAAGTCATGGGAGGAGAATCTGCTGGTCTGCCAAGAAGATAAGCCTTCCACCACCTACGTGCGCTGCCCTCCAACTGAAAGGTAATGAAATCCATACTGTGAGACTCCAATATGTGCGTGTTGTGTAGTCTGTCCCTGCACCTATCAATAAAGTCCTGGGGATCCTCATATTTCTCACCCCAAAGACTAGAGGGTGAAGTCCATTCCCTATGTCCATAAGCTTCTACGGCTGACCGGCCGCAGCTAGTCTATTCTCAGGTACAGTTGCTGCCACTAGTTTGGCTCCGCCCACGGGGAGAGTGCCCGGGGTATGATATACAACGACCACATTTTCAGGAACCTGAGCGGTAAGGATCTGTGCTCCCCCTCCCGTCTGAGAGGTAGCGGGGTCTTCTGGAAGTAAACTGGCCTTGGTCATAGAACCCATGAACTGTAGCATACGACCCATGACCCCATCGAAGTCCGGTGCTTTCATAAAATCGACCGGAGCTGGATCTGCTGCAGGCACCTCGCCTTGATCCTCAACTATAGGATCCTCAACTGGATCTACTGGCGATGCAACTGGGGCAAATTTGGGACGTACTCGCCCGCTAACTCAGGCTGATGCCCTCCCCCGGCCTCTACCTCGGTCTCTAAGAATAGGGGGAGCAGCCCCTCCCGGGTCTGGAATGTCTACTGCGCACGTTCTCACCATCTGTGAGAGAATAAGAGGAAGAAACTTAGTACACCATCAATTGCACGATAGGAGATGAATAAAGAGTAGTTTCTTAACACCTTATAGCCTCTCGAAGATAAGTGGATACATCTCCGCACCGATCCACAAGACTCTATTAGGCCTACCCATAACTTGTAAGACCTACGTGAACCTAGTGCTCTGATATCATGTTGTCACAGCCCAACTCCATATCAGACCGTGATGGCGTCCAACACCGTTTCTAGATAAGCCAACACTAAATAACTTAATGAGTTTTCCATTTTAACAAGTTTCCCATGTAGTAATTTTTCCTCAATTTAAAAGATTTAAAAAGAAACCAATCTATGTTAATAAATGAAAGCAACTAGAGATATTTATAGCCATAGGAACAAAACCCAAAATCATAAGTCTACTAATGAGTGCCAAGATTTAGTGTCACAAGTATGTGGACTGCTAGTAAAATATACAAAAGATGTCTACCCTACCTTTTGAAATAGAATAGACATAACAAAACAAAATAGGGAATCTGAAATGTTGCTGACGGCTCGAAAGGGGGTGGCTCACCGTGAAATCTCGAACTAGGATCAAATATGCATGCCGAACGGATATCCAGATGCACCTGCCTCAAATCTGCAAAGTTAAGTGCAGAAGTGTAGCGTGAGTACATAAAAAAATATGTACCCAGTAAGTTTCCAGTCTAACTTTAAAGAAGTAGTGACGAGGGGTCGACTTGACACTTACGAAGGCTAATGATAATAACTCAAGATTATAACTAAGCATGAATTACAAGAAATATACTAGAACTCAAAAACCAAAGATGATAAATATCCTTTTTCACAATTATTTAATCCTAAATTTATATTTCGTCAAACATTGAAGTAATATCAGTTATGAAAAATTCCAAGTATTATCATGCACAAACTATGCCGAGGTTGTACGACCCGAACCAACATAATAATATTTAAACTGTTTGTAACGACCTGGCCGGTCATTTTGAGATCAGGCGTGTTTTTCTGTGGTTTGAGGCCATGAGCAACTTTACTTCATGTATTATGACTTGTAAGCATGGTGGGAATTGAATTCCAGAAGTTTTGGAACTAATTTGGAAAGAGAATTCTCATCTCGGAAGCTTTAAGTTGGAAGAATTGACTAAGGTTGGATTTTTGAATAAATGACCTCGAAATCGGGATTTGAAGGTTCCTTCAGGTGCGTATGATGATTTCGGACTTGGGCGTATATTCGGATCGGGTTTTGGAAGGCCCGGTAGTGCTTCAGTGTCCGTTGAGGAAGTTGGCATTTTGGAAAATTTTCATAAATTTGGGTTGAGGTGTACTTCAATGTTATCGATGTTCGTTTGAGATTTCGAGTCCAGGAATAGCTCCATACAGTGATTTTGGTATTGGGAGCGCGTTTGGAAGTGGAATTGGAAGCCCATAGGTCATTTCAGGGTCATTTGGCAAAAGATATAAATTTGAAGGTTTTGAGAGGCTTGACAGGGAGTGGACTTTTTGATATCGGGGTCAGATTCTGATTCCAAAGGTAGTAGTAGGTCTGTAATGTCAACTACGACTTGTGTGCAAAATTTGAGGTCAATCGGACGTGATTTGATGGGTTTCGGCATCGAATGAAGAAGTTTGAAATTCTAAGGTTCATTAAGCTTGGAATGGGGTGTGATTCGTGAATTCGACATTGCTTGATGTAATTTGAGTCCTCGAGCAGGTCCGTGTCATGTTTTTGAAATGCTTGGTGTGACTGGACGAGGTCCCAGGGGCATTGGGTGGATTTCGGATGGTTAACGGATTTAAATTTGAAGTCGAGGTAGAGCTGAAGCAGTTGGGCATCTGGTGTGACCGCACCTGCATGAAGAGGGCCGCAGGTGCGATCCCGCAGGTACAAGACATGGCTCGCAAGTGCGGGATGAGCCAAGGTCTCCGGGAACCGCAGAAGCGGAAAAATAGGCGCACCTGCGATGGCGCATGTGCGATGTCAGTAGCCGCAGAAGCGGAAAGGACCGCAGGTGCGGAAGGGGAGGCCGCAAAAGCGAAAGCGTGGATGTGGTTGGATGACCGTAGGTGCAAAGGTCAAGGCTGGGCAGTGTCTCCTTTAAAGCGAAGGATTTAGCTCAACTTCATTTTATTTCGACCATGAGAGCCAATTTTGGAGCAATGTGGAGTGCGATCTTCATCAACTAGTAGGGGTAAGTGTTTTCTTCCCAATTTTGAGTTAAATACTTGATTTTATATGGATTTATCATGGAAAATTAATGGGAATTTGGTGGAAAAAATCCCTAGAATTTGTATTTTCGGATTTTGACCATGAATTTTGACATGGAACTTGGAGTAAATTATATATTTGAGTTTGTGAGGTTATGGGTAAAGTTTATCTTCGAAAATATTCAGAATCCGGGACACGTAGACCCTGGGGGTGATTTTTATCGACTTTTCGATCGGGGTTAGAAATTTTTATAAATTGGATTATAATGGGTATTTGAGCATATATTGATGGGCTTGCATAATTATTGGCTAGTTTTGGAGCGTTGTGCATCGATTTGAGTCATCGGAATGGCTTGGAAGCTGGTTATGGAACTTCGGAACGAGGTAAGTCCCCTTTCTAACCTTGTAAAAGGGAATTAACCCCATAGGTGAAATAAGTAAATATGTGGTTCTATTTGTGGGGGCTACGTACGCATGGGGTGACGAGAGTCCGTGCATAGCTAGTATTATACTTAAGTCCGGGTAGTCTAGGACCCAAAAGCATCACTTTTTTGACCGTTAAAAGAGAAGTTGTTATTTCCTTGGGTAATTGTTTCCCTGATGAAGTCTTGATTGACTGTTTGAATATGTGTACCTATGTGTTCCCGTGTCGCATGTATGATTCGCGAGCACGGTAATTCTTTTATTTATATTTGACCGCGTCGCATGTACGATTCACGAGCGGGGTAATAGATGCATCTATGGTTCACGCCATTCAACCCTCTGACAGTGCACAATTTAAATATTATGAAATGGGTCGTACAACCTCAGCATGATTTGCGCATGACTTGCTTGATTGTTTTTGGAATTATTTATAATTGATGTGCCCTCATTGGTCGGGGATGTAAATCGTTAAAAACATGGAAATAAGTTTGAAAATTTCTATTAACAAAAGGAATGTTTACCTGCTTCATGATTATCGAGTTTGCAGTCGCCTTATAAAATCCATGATTTTTCACATTATTGGTATTACATTATTGGACCACTAGTAAGCGTCGAAGTCGGCCTCTCGTCACTACTTCTTCGAGGTTAGACTCGATACTTACTGGGTACGCATTGTTTTTGTACTTAACTACACTTGTGCATTTTTGTTGCATAGGTTCAATTATGTCTAGTGGCCTCGTCGGGCGCAGCGGCATGGTTGATACAGAGAGTTAGGTGAGCTGCATCTCTCGAGACGACCCGCAGCCAGCAGAGTCTCTTTCAGAGTAGTGTATTTTCTTTTCTGTCCAATTGTATTCCGGACAGTTATTGTATTACATTTTAATTTCCTAGAAACTGCCATGCACTTGTGACACCGGGTTCTGGGATGACTATGGGGTTATTCAATATTCAAATTTGCTAAAAAAATTATTATTTACTCAGTGAAGTTCATTATTTATTGTTAAATTCAAGGAAATGAAATGATTTCAAAAATACTAAAATGAGAATTTGATTAACTTCTTGGTGTTGTCTTTCCTAACAATGGTGTCCCTCGTCATCACGACCATTAATAGATTTTGGGTCGTGACAACATGGTATCAAATCTCTAGGTTCCCTTAGGTTTTACGAGTCATGAGCAAGTCTAGTAGAGTCTTGCGGATCAGTACAGAGACGTGTGTACTTATCTTCGAGAGGCTACATGGCTGTTAGGAGAACTTCCCTTCTTGTTCCTCATCGTGCAGTTTGATTCCTTTGAGGCTTATGCCTTCATTTCCTTTCTATTAAATCTTATACGACGTGAAGCGCTTGTTATAAATCGGGAATTGAGGAATTGTAATGGTACTACAGATGTGGTGCAGGATGTATCTCCCTGCATAGTTGTTTGGGCTATTGTCGTCGCCTTGCGGAAGGATATTCTATCCTTTCAGCTCAGTAACTGTATTTCTGAGAGCTTTGAGGCTATGCACAGGTTGTTATGATGCTCATGAACGGTTATCACGCAGTAACTGATGTGATGGTAAGATGTTTGCCCATGTGTCGGGGTAGTGAATGACTTGAAAGGAGGTCTACTTAGAGCACGATTCAGATATTCGATATTTCATTTCCGGCGGACGAAAGGTAATCGGACTATAAATGTTCAGGTTTGGGTTTATAGAGTAACAAGACTTGGTGTTTTCAAGTGTGGTGGAATTTTTATCTGCGATGTGGTGTTGTCATCCTTGATTGAATGTGTTAAGATAGCCAGTGTTATCATCTTCTACAATTCGCCTTTTGGGCAGGATATTGTGAGATAGTATTGGAGAATCGGCTGTCAGAGATCGCGGGGTGCGGTGGTTCAGGACTGAATAGGTATTTCTAATGCTGACGGCTCGAGAAGGAGGATCTTCAAAAAGGGTTGAAGTTAGTAGGTATCTATCGGTTCAAGTGCTACAGAGGTAGATATTGATTTAAGGCAACAGTAGGGAAACAAATGATGATGAGGAACATGTAGGAAGTGTCAGGCGGTGGTTAAATTTCTAGAGGGCCAGGTGTAAGAAGCAAAAGTCGAGTAGTTGCTTAAAGGAGTGAGTTTGACCAAAGTGGGAGAGTTGTAGAGTAGCATATGGGTTCAGTGGCGGGATAACTACACACCTTGAGGAAAAGCTTAGAGTGATTTGGGAATTTTAGTGGACGGTGATTAGGTCCACGAGCTTAATTTGAATTATTGGCTATTATAAGACAGGAGATTGGATGCAACAAAAAGGAGTTTCTTGATATGAAGAAGGATGCAATATAACTTTGAATTGGAAGATATTGTCGCACACTTAGTTGACGCCCATAATGAGTGAATAGACTGGTATAATTGGTAAATGAGAACGGGCTTGGGATGGGTTATTGATGTCATAGTGATTGTACCCCGTGTAGCGACGTTGGAAGATGTCGGCATGTAATTTCCACATGTGGGTTATCTCCTGTGAGCAGGTAAACTGTCACGTGGTTGGTGAAGTTTCTGCGAAGGATTTTACTGACTATCCAGTAAGAGGTCGAATATGTGAATGTTGCTAGAGATTCAGAGTGTTCATGAAATGCTAACAGAAGGATTTCGAGGAATTGGGCGAGTTGGTTGTGCTAGATCATGTCAACAATGAAGAAAGAATCGTGGTGGGTTCCAAAGTTGTGTAATAGTTGCTTCAAGCTAAGTAGGAGAGCCCCACCGCCTACGATTGGGTTGCATGGTTATCAACTTGTGGGGTATCGGGTTATCGGCGTATTGGTGAGTTATTACAGCTAAAGGAAAAGAACATAAGTGGTAATTTGAGCAAAGGGATTGATAGAGGTGTGTTATAGTTGGCGTTAGTGACTCATGTTTGGGTTTTGGGAAAATTCAGGATTTATGCTTCATACAGAGGTGATTTACAAGGGAAGTGATTCAGTCGGGTGCTTTATTAAGGTGGGTGTTTATGTGCCAGCGGAGCCTTGGAGTTGATTATATTCGATACCAAGCCGGAGTAGGTGACTATCAACAACGGTCCTAGTGAATTCAAAGGTTAAAATGCGGTGCCTAAGGATTTCAAACCTGCAGTATGGTTAAGAATCGAGATTTTGTAGCGAATTATGATAAGAGGCACATAATGTTCTATGATATTTTCAACTTGCAGAGTAGCATTGAAGGGAAAAGAGAAAATGACTACGGATTTGGAGAGGGATTATCAAATGGGTATACCAGTTGAGGATGCGAATGTGCGTGCAAGGAGGGTATGAAATGGTCCATGGGTTTGGGGACAATGTGGTCTCGGGGAATGGGGTCACTCAAGATGAGTACGAGCTTAGGTTTGTGATGTTAGGAATGGAGTTATTATTATCTATAGGGCAAGTTAAGGATGAATTAGAAGAAGTTAGATTGGTTAGCCATGGTTGAATTGGCATAGTGGTGGCGGTGGTCAGTTCCTATAACATGATCAAGTTACGCATGTGATATGTGATGGTACGTGCAAGGTTTGACGGCCGCCGTAATCAATTTTATTTCTAAATATCTAAGTATTTTGTCCTGTTATGTGGAGGCGGATCCCGGAAGGGTTATGGTGGTTTAGACCACTACTTGAGGATTTGCATGTTCTACGGTTATGAGAATTCACTCGCGTATTGCTATGGTTATCTTGGAATGAGTTAAGTAAAATGTTTAAATGTGATGAAGTGTTCCCCCTATTAGTGGTTCAGGAGTTATGATGAAATTCTTGTACTATCGCATGTTGGCATGTTGGGTGTAGTGAGCGGTATGAAATTTGAAAGTGAGTATCATGGTTGTGGTTCGGTGTTGGCAAGGATGTCACGAGCTCGGATGATCAGTAAAGAAGATTTTAATGTTTAGAGTAAGTTGGTATTGTCTTCAGCGTCACCTGAGATCGGTGTCTTGTGAAAGAGGCTTTGCATCTTGGTTATGGATTCTTGATTTTCTTTATAGTGTTAGTGTGGCCGGTAGTATGGATGTGCAGACTTGTTACTTTGCGTGGAAGGTTGTGGAAGCATATCTCACGGGAAGATTGTACAAGTGTGACATTGTTTTCACCCGATTGATTGAAGATTTAAACCAAGTATGAAGAATGTGGTAATATCGCTTATTTGAGAATTTATGCCTGGAGGGCGCTCGATTCATTTGGTTGCGGACTGTGGAAGTTTGTTTCGGTTATGATGGCTGTTTTTGTGTGTTATGGGAAAAAAGGGGGTTATTATGAACCCTTGAAAGGTTATTATCCTAGTACGGTGCAATCAAAATCGGCTTGAGGTCTGTGAATAGATTTAAATATGAATATAGGCTCTATATCATGCCATATGTGTTCATTTCAGCATAGCGCCCTCATGGAGGAGTATTCAGACGTTGGATGTCATTTCGTCGTCGGCTATTTAATTTAATGCTATATTGTTTCGTGTGAGTTATGAAACGGCTTGATAAATTTCATATGAGTTGAGGTTCCACGTAGCAATGGTGTTATGTGAGCAGGATGGCTCTCGAGATTAAGATCATATATCGCATCTTAGTTGTCCTTGAGTTTTGTCTCCCCATGGATGGTCTTATGCATTTGGCGTGCTTGTGTCTGATATTCGGATGTTTCGTGGTTGCGAGCACTTCAACTCGGTGAGTATTTCCTTATACATTTGTGTGTGGATCGGGTGGCACGCCGCCACGGGTATGTTGTTTGGATCGGGTTGCACGCCGGAACAGTGTGATGTTGAGTACAATCCCATATATCTATTTTGTGTGTTTTGTTTCCCATTTCCCTTCCAGAGTTCGTTTTCCTTATGTATCACGTTCGAGTTTGTAGCTTATTGGCACATTGTGGCATCATGTGAGACTGTTGGTCATGTCTGGGGTGGCTTATTGCATGAGCAGCTCGTACTGGGTGGGACAAGATTATTGGATCTAGGATCAGTGCGAAAGGATTATATGAAGTATATTAAAGAGCAAAAACCATTATTTGGTTCAGAATGAGGTAATGGTTCTTGTCAGGAGTATAGACTTAACAATTTTTTGACTCAACGGTTAGTAATGAATTTCTACACACTTTTTCCGTCGTCGTGGTATTGTAAGAGTTAGAATAGGACCCATATATGTCATGGGGGCATTGTGAGCATCAGATTCGGGGAATGCTGGCTATTATGATCAAAGAGAGTTATTATGGGCCTGTGAATGATGTGGTGCATGGGGTGAATTCATCAAAGGTATGCAGTCATGCTCTGGTACCCGGAAAATTATAGGAATCGTGATTGAGTACATTACAAGGTCACTCTTAATGTTAGAGGTACAAGAGGGATAGTACAACAACCATATTCTATAATGGCCCTACGATAAAGCCGGTTAGAAAAGTAAATGTCTCCTAAGAAGTCGGTACGAAGCTCCTACCGGATTGTGTATGCAACAAAGGTGCAAGTATTATAATAGATCTTCAAGTTATGGACGTGAATTACACCTATATGGAAGGGAGGTCATGAAAAATATAAAATATACGATGCGAGAGTTTAAGGTAATTAAGGTAAAGGTGAAAAACGTACGAGATACTCAAAGGCAGAAGATCGTGAATAGTCCATACGTCGTATAAAAGGCTAGAAGCGGGGGGATTCGGTATCTAGGAATAATAGCAGCATCGTCAATAACATATCTTCCAGCCTATGGTCTAGGTATTGAAAAGCTTGACTAAGAGAGTAAAGAAGAGTTAGAGGCGATGTGATGTATCGCTTGATGTTCCAAAATGACACAAGGAAGTCTATGATGCAAGCAAGTTGAAAGGTTGCAAGTAATATAAATAGATATGTGTAGGTAACAAGCTATTGTATGGTGAAGCGACAAGGTTCTAGAAGACAGGAGTAAGGATAAGAATGGGTGAGTGAGAAGGTACCGAAAATGAATAAGTCCTCAGGATTAAGCCCATGAAAACAAGAAGAGCATATGGTTTCTGTAAGTTATACAAAGCTCATTATAGCCTAAATTAACTCAAAGGAGTCTAAGACTAATAGCATTTAGAAGAGATGGAATGTTGCCCTGGTAATAGAATGAGGGTGTAATTGTGATAGATAAAGAATGACGTTTGGGCCTTCGTTGAGTAATGATCTGACGAAGAAAAGAAAAGAGTCTCATGAATTGGACAGGATTAAACAAAATACGGGGCGAAGAACTTCAGTAATATCTAAAAATCGAACGAAAAAGGAAAGAAAAGACACATAAGCGTACTTACAAGGTCAGAGTTGTACAGGCTGCATGATATAAGGTAGCAACAATTACGAGACTTGAAGGATACCGACCATAAGTCGTGGTGTGAGAAAGAGGCTTAAAGGGGGAATGCCCTGGCCTTTGGATTTATTCACAGAACAGTGCGTAGATGGCAAGGAGAGTAATAAAGTATTCGGGAGACATAGGTTATGAAAATAATAAGTGCACCAATCAACATTCGAGGACGAATGTTCCAAAGGGGGGAATGATGTTACACCCCATATATTTTTATACGTGAAAGTTTGCCACAATATATTGATGAAAGCTCGAAAATGAGGTGTTACATCCCGCATTTTTGTACGTTAAAGTTTCATCGTAAGTTAATCAACTTAAGCTCAGGAATGAGATTATTTTGGGATTATAAGTATGCTATTTCAGACAAGGGATAAGTAAATCCGTGAAGGTGAAAGGGTAAGCAAATCGAAAAAAATGAGTTTCGTTGAAGTTTGGCATTTTGGGATAAAATATGGTCTGAGATAAAATACCTGGTATTTATGGACTAGTACCATACAAGGTACCACATGGCCATGATAGTAAGGTGTATAAGGTATATTAAAAGAGAGTAGTATTTTAAGTAAGTTGAAATAATTCTTAATTATGCGGGTAATTGAATAATTATTAGATAATATGATACTACCTAATTAATTGGGGATATATTGAATAAGTATTAAAGAGCATGAGGTGGCAGCCCCCATGCAAACCAAGTGACTCACATTTTAATATGGAAGGTGGCTATCTTAAATGTCATACGCATGACACTTACATGGGTATATTAAATGTTTGGCATCTTGGGCTTCATTAGCCTTAAAATAATAAAGGTAAGCTTATAGCCTTCTTCATAAACTCAAACATTTGCACGAACGAAAGATAATCTCACTCCAACCAGAACAGACATTAATCTTGAAACAAAACAATTCCAACGAGATTTCTTAGCACCATAGAAACGTGAGATTTTGCGATTCTAAAGGAGTACGGTGCAACCTTTTTCCAAGAATATCATACGAATATTTTCCTACTCCAGATATGCTAAGGCTAAGAAATTCTTTTTTTTGCATGATCTCGTAATTACACGAGTTTGATAACGAGGCATAAAGAAACATTCATATCCCGGAATGTATATTTTCCTAGTTTTGTAAGTTATAATATTATTTTTATCGGGACTTCATATTCATTTGAGTATAATCTTTTTCCAGTCAAGAGAGCAGAGAGTCTATATATATAGTATTACAGTATTTTCATTACCATCGAGCTATAATCGATGGGCATGCCTCTATTGTGCAACATCTGATCAGATGGTAAGTTATATACCAAGCCTACTGTGTCGAGCGCCTATGAGCGAGCCCAGTTTGCCGAGATACAGAGCCTAGTATGGCCGAGATCTTATGAGAAAGCCTACCACGGCAGAGCAGTTATATATATATCGAGCCTTATAAGGCCTAACAATTAGTTTTACTTACTATGTTGAGAGAGTTGAGTCAGTATCAGTAGGTAAGAATATCTTCGGATTATCTTTTACTTCCAGTTGCATTCAGTTGTTATATTATCAGTTTAGTTCAGCTTTCAGTATATTGCCTTACATACTCGGTACATTATTTCGTATTGACGTCCCTTTTTTGGGGACGCAACATTTTGTGCGTGCAGGTTCAGACAGACAGACGGGTAGACCTCATCATTAGGTGTTGCCCGAGTTCAGCTTGATCGGTAAGCTCCATATCTTCGGAGTTGCCCGGTCTAGAGCTTTATGTACATCTTATATACATACATATATATATATATATATATATATATATATATATATATAT
>ML281295.1:544-28083 GCA_005239495.1 Nicotiana undulata | reverse complement strand
TTCGAGTTTAGACGGGATACTCACTGGGTACATATTTATTTATGTACTCATGCCGCACTTCTTCTTCTTTTGTACTTGATTGTAAAGGTCCAGTGGCTGGTACATCTGATTATCAGGCCGGTGCTAGATACTGATTTGTGTGATTAGACTTCACGGTGAGCTGCTCTTCCTGGCGACCTCCTAGCAGCACCCTGAAGTTCCTTTTGTTATTTTCCCCGTCTATTTCATCCAGACTGTGGATTTGTGTATATATATATATATGTATCTTGTATATTCCGATAGTTGCCCGTGACACTCGTGACACTAGTTCCTGGCACACACGTAGCGTATATTTTGGGTTTTTGGGTTGTATATATTATATAGACATGCTTATCGTTTGGTTCACGTATTTATGGTTTTACTTCATATCGCAGGCTATTATCATATTCATATCTGATTAAAAATTGGTAAATGTTGGAATGTTAGGCAACTGGGGAAGGTAACTCATAGTGTCATTTATGTTGGCTAGCCTAACCCCGTTGTTGGGCGCCATCGCGACCTAAATTAGGATTTGGGTCGTGACAGTAAGATAGTCATTCAAATTGTTGAGGAAGATGTAAGTGAGATGAATGACCACTAGGCGACTGCCTTAATTGGTTATGTCCTTGGTGATGCTCCATATGAGAAGTCCATGGAAAGCTATGTAGAATCTGTGTGGGATTTTGTGTCTAAACCCCAAATACTTTATCACAATGATGGGTATTATGCGTTTAGATTTTCCACAATTGAGGAAAGGGACTGGCTCAGGATGAACGCTGGCGGCATGCTTAACACATACAAGTCGGACGGGAAATGGTGTTTCCATTGGCGTACGGGTGAGTAACACTTAAGAACCTGCCCTTGGGAGGGGAACAACAGTTGGAAACGGCTGTCCAAGTTCTAATGAATCAAGATAGCCGTTTGTTCCGGTATAAATAGTCATTATCTGCTCTTCTACCGTGAGAGGAGCTGATTGGGATTGTTTAAGCAATTCACGTAATCTTTGACCTCTTGCCAATTGATTCAAAAAAGCTNTCAACCTACTCAAGTCTAACCCATTTGGACCCCTTAGAGGCTCTAACCATGGAGCACGCAGATCCCAAAAACGCATAGTTTCTCCTCCAAAAATGACTTCTCCGGTCGGGGAACGCATTAGATATTTACCTAAACCAGTAGGTCCTTGAGCGGATCCCACGTTAGCCCCAAGACGTTGGTCTCTAACTAGAAAAGTAAATACTTGAGATTGAGAAGCTTCTTCGAAAGGGTAAGACACAGGTACTTGGTTTGCTCTATTTCTTTATCTCCCCATGAATCGTATGTTTGTAACAATAGGGACAGAATTTTTCCAATTCTAATCGATTAGGCGTATTGTGCCGGTTCTTTTGAGAAATATATTNTATTTCTTTATCTCCCCATGAATCGTATGTTTGTAACAATAGGGACAGAATTTTTTCAATTCTAATCGATTTGGCGTATTGTGCCGGTTCTTTTGAGTAATATATCTGGAAATACCTCTTGATACCTTATCAACACTGTTTCGGACACAACTAGTACATTCCAAAATCACCGTTACTCGAACATCTTTCCCCTTGTCCATGAACCTCCTTTGGATTTTTTATTTACTCAACTCTTCTATTTTTCATTCGGACCCGCACGAAAGGCGTAACAATCTGGGCACTGTCTCGGAGAGAGGCTCGGTGAAATAGACATGTCTGTGAGGATGCGGACTACCTGCACCTGGACAGAAAGACCCTATGAAGCTTCACTGTTCCCTGGGATTGGCTTTGGGCCTTTCCTGCGCAGCTTAGGTGGAAGGCGAAGAAGGACTCCTTCCGGGGGGCCCGAGCCATCAGTGAGATACCACTCTGGAAGGGCTAGAATTCTAACCTTGT
This sequence comes from Nicotiana undulata, assembly GCA_005239495.1. NCBI lineage: Eukaryota > Viridiplantae > Streptophyta > Magnoliopsida > Solanales > Solanaceae > Nicotiana > Nicotiana undulata. The sequence continues at coordinate 26,173 of ML281295.1, read as the reverse complement.
GTCAGGACCTACGGGCTTTCAACAGTTATCCGCTCCGCACTTGGCTACCCAGCGTTTACCGTGGGCATGATAAATGGTACACCAGAGGTACGTTCTTACCGTTCCTATCGTACTAGGGAAAAGTCCTCTCAATGCTCTAACACCCACAATTAGAAATGTCACGATTTCCCCCGCTCTTCGGGGGTGCCCTCAGCGTCGAGGAACATGTACTAGGGTGTATGTGCGACTCGTTTAGATCATGAGCTGGCACAAAAGCAAGAAAATGGATTTTACAGTATCAATGATCAATACCGGTGAATGGGATAGGATGGAAGAAGGAACTTAATTCATTATTAAAAAAAACTCTATCATATCCCTCTCAAAAAAGTAAACATATGCAATAGAGATTGTTTACCCCAAGATTGGTGAATTGTCATGATAGCTTGAAGCGGGTTCAAAAGATCAACTGTATGGAGTTTTTACTGTCTATTACCATAGATGGAATTCCAGAACGGGAGGTTGAAATCAAAAATGAGTGGATGGTTAGGAAGACCAAGATACACAAAGGATTAGTAATTGAGATTATGTAACATCCATGGCTGAATGGTTAAAGCGCCCAACTCATAATTGGTTAATTCGTAGGTTCAATTCCTACTGGATGCACGCCAATGGGACCCTCCAATAAGTCTATCGGGAGAATCGATGACTGCATCATTGATGCAGTGGTAGTACATCTGAGACTTCTTAATTGGCTAGTTGTAAATAGCCCCCCACCGGTATGCGATCGATGCATAATTATTTTCGTATCGGGGGAGTGGCTGCTGATCTCCCCTATGGATGGATAGATAAATGTTTGGATTTTTGCGATTATTTTTTAACAGGGGTTGCTGAGTATCATAAACTTATTACCAGGAATCCTATTTTTTTAGAACGAGTTGAAGGCGTAAGCATTATTGGGGGAGACGAAGCATTAAAATGGGGTTTATCGGGACCAATGCTACGAGATTCCGGAATAAAATGGGATCTTCGTAAAGTTGATCATTATGAGTCTTACGACAAATTTGATTGGCAGGTTTCTTTTTTAGTAAGGGTGTCAGCCGCAAGTATGAGGGGACATTCCCCATCATAGAGAAAGTAGGACAAGTTTCCTAAAAACTTCAGCTTCTTTCCAAGCTAAAGATCCACCCTGTCTTCCATGTGGGGTGTCTGAAGACATACCATCCAGACATGGAAGACCCTACAAGAGGAAGATTTCGTTGAAATTGTTCGTTTGGAAATTTTTTCCGAAAAGTTAATCATAGGTTCTTCTCTCCTTCGAAACAATAGGGCCGTTATGCTCATTACTAAACTTGTTGAAGAGACGAAATATAACCAAGGTATATCTTTTTGATCAGAGGTTGAATCGATCATCAGAAGAAGAATCAGGCCAAAAATTAGGATACATTCTGGAAAAATCAAAATTCCATCGAAGAGAAGCAAATGAAAGGCTTTCATAAAAATTCTCGTAGAATCGAGAATGAAGTTTTCATTCTGTACATGCTAGATCATGAATTAGTAACTGCTTCCAATTTCCAAAAAAAAAGATCCCAATTGTGTCGAACTTTCCATTTTTGGAATAGTTCCTTTTTGACAGGAATCGATAAGAAATAAGAAATATTTCAAGGCGATTTGATTTCATACTAATGTAGTAGTATAGGAACTTTTTTTCTAGAAAGGTTCTTTCTTACTTCTAACGAAAGGGCTTTTCTTCGATTTTTCAATAAAGACGAGTTTTGACTCCTTTTTTATATTTTCGATTTTCCATTATAAAATTTTAAGTTATAAGAAAGGGTCATTAAACTTATCGAATTAACTTCTCATTGATGTATTCTTTCATCGAGATTTAATCCAAACCGTGATGGTATTTTCTTGTTCCTGAATAGGTATGTTTCATCTTTTTAGGTTTATGCTCTACTCCGGGTAAAGATCCGCCCGATTTGGATTTGTACATATAGGACAAATGCTCCCATTACCATTTATTTTTGTATTTCTTTTTTTTTTTTGAATTCATTTTATACAAGTATTTCTTAGAGTTGAGATAACTTTGCTTGACAATTAGATCTCTTTACAAAGAAAAAAGAAAATTTGAAAATCAAGCAAGGAAAAATCCTTTTTATTTTATTCTTCGCGTCCAGGATTACGTCTGGGATCATTAGATAGGAATCTAAAGATGAAGAGAGAAACAAAAAATATCACTACTGTGTAAACGAAGAGTTTGAGAGTAAGCATTACACAATCTCCAAGATGATTTTTTTGAGAAAAAAAAGAGAACATATCATCNAAGAATCCCCTTCGTTACATGATTTCTTCTTCATATAGATAGATATAGGATCTATGGGGCAATTACTTAGAAGTACATTTTGTGCTACAGCCCTTCCTATCTGATAGAAAAGGATCCCATGATCCTGAACCGATCTTACCTGGGATCGCAAATCCCAAGTTTGTCTATGAAGAGCGAATCTAATTGTATTAGTGTCTATAATTAATTTCTTCTATGTAATACTAATCGATAAGACCTCATTGGTAAGTGCTACAAGATCTTGTGCATTGGAACCCATGGTTATGGACCCGAATCCGTTAGTATGCAATCCGAATTGATCTTGTAAAAGATCTGCTACAGAACGAATACGCCCGGGGGAGAGATTGAGCTTCAAGAAATAGTAAACGGTCTTATCAATACACAAATATATAACTCCCCGGGNTTTATAGAATCAAAATAGAAATGATTTTCGAATTTGATCATTTCTTAGATTCTGTTGAATTGTATCGACTCCATTTTCGATTTTAAAGCGAACAGTTACCTTATAAAACTTTTTTTTACTTTAATTTAAGTTTAACTCATTAGATTCAGTAGTATATTAATTCACATAATATTTTGAATGATGGAGAATAAGAAAAAGTTATCACACAATCGCTTGAAAAAATCTTTTTTTTTTGTCCAACTAGATTCTAAAACTAGTAATTTCTATTAGGTTCCACATTTTATCTTTCCCTACTGCCCCATCCTTGTAGATAGATCAAGAAAGAACCTTTGGATCGAGATCCACAACAATGCATCACAACTATGGATTCTAGTTATGCAAGCAGGTTCCTACTCGTATCACAACAAACCATTTATTTTACATAATTGGGAAAGGGACTTCCACTTTGATACTAAATGTATAACTACAGTTCCTTTGTGGATTCATTTCCCTAGCTTGCCGGTTGGATACTGGACTGCTGATGCATTGAGCAAGATGGCTAGTGCTACAGGACTACCCATGTACACTGACAGATTTACAACAGATTTGAACAAAATTTCCTATGCTAGAGTTTTGGTGAAGGTTGACATAACTAAGCCATTGGTGGAGAATATAGAGATTGTAACTCCTACTGGGACTAGGCAGCAGAAAATATTGTATGAATGGAGGAAAACTTTGAATGCTGGAGGAAAAAACACCAAAATCATGAAGATGCTGAGTTTAAGGCTCCAAAAATAAGAAATAGAGGCAGAAGCAAGAAAGTAATACAGGAGTGGAAACCAAAGGAACAACAAGAACATGGTAATGTAGTTGAGGGAGAAGGTGTAGAGCAATCTCAAACTGAAATAGAAAAGGGCAATCAGAACACATCACTTGAGAATGGCTCTATTCAAAGGAAGCAGATGATAAATAGGAATGAAGAAAGCAAAATGCAGAACATTCCAGTTGTAATTCAACAGAATAAACCTGTAGAAACTAGTACTACTAATAGGTTTACAATACTAGGAGAGTGTGGGCAGAGTTCTGCACAGGGAGATGAAATGAATATTGCACCTATCCAAAAGCCTCCATGATCATAAGCACTTGGAATAAAAGGGGACTGAATAAGCCCTATAAACAGAAAGAGTAGAGACTCTTTCTGTAAAAGAATAAGATAGACATTCTTGGATGTCTAGAAACTAGAGTTAAAGAAAAGAAAGCAAAAAATATTCTGAATAAGATAGCCAAGGATTGGGGATATTGCTATAACTATTCTAAGGCTGTAAATGGTAGAATTTGGGTGTTATGGAAGACTAACTTGATAGTAAAGATAGCCCACATTCATGAGCAATTATTCATTGTTCAGTAGAGGATCTAGTAACCGGTTCCCAGATTATGTTAACAATGGTCTATGCTAGGAACAAGGTGCAGGAAAGGGGAATATTATGGCATGACTTGCATTAGATAGGGGGAAGATTCAAGTACCTTGGCTTATTAGTTGAGATTTTATGTCCTAACTACAGCTGATAGGCTAGGACAACCAGTGACAACAAGTGAGGTGCATGATTTCAAACACTATATTGATAATATGCAACTGACCACATTAAGAACAAAGGGATGCTTCTTTACATGGTGTAACACGCATAATGAAAATTATAGAGTGTACAGTAAGATTGACTGGAATTTTGGCAATTTCAACTGGACAAAAGACTATGGGCATTTGGAAGCAGAATTTATAGAACCTGGAGTGTCTGGCCACTCTCCAATCATAGTTCAAATATGGAAAAGGAACACTATCTATCCCAAACCATTCAAGCTATACATGGTAATAATGGAGCATAAGGACTTTAGTCCTATGGTGGACAGAATATGGCAACAACAGAATGATTTGGATCCAGGCAGAAAATACACAATCTAAAAGATGAGGCTAAAGGACTGAATAAGGAGATGGCAAGTTATGAGCAAAGGTTGACACAAATAAGGAAGAGATTGGAATGCACTCAAGCTAACCTGGTTCTTGATCCCTTCAGTCAGATGCTGATAGAACAGGAAAAACATACTCTGCATGAATTGGAGAAATGGAGTACTATAGAAGAGAGGATATTGAGGCAGAAATCTAGAGCAACATGGATTGATTATGGGGATTCAAATTCCAAGTACTTCTATGCACAGTTGAAAATTAGAGCAAGCAAGAATATTATCACTACTGTGTATAATGATATGGGAGTGAAGATCACTGATCCAAAAGCTGTGGAAAAGGAGTTCACTAACTTTTTCACTCAGCTAATGGGGAAAGCCAATGGGTTAATGCCATGTCCCAATACCAGAATTATTAAAGCAGGAGATTGTCTAACATTACAGCATCAGCAGGAACTAATAAAGGAGATAACACATGTTGAAGTGGATGAAGCGGTGAGAGATATGCCTAATGACAAAGCTCCTGGAGTTGATGGCTATCCTATTGAATTCTTTACCAAGCGTTGGATGATAGTGAGGCAAGACATTTATGAGGTTGTTTCATACTTCTTTCATACTGGTAAAATGAAGCTAGCATGGAACTGCACAGCCAATACCCTGATACCTAAAGTCACTACACCTATAATAGTAAAGGATTATAGGTCTATTGCTTGCTGCACTACTCTGTATAAAATTGCTGCCAAGATCCTGACTAGAAGAATTAAAAGAGTAATTGAGGTAATAATTGGGAAGTCCCAATTTGCTTTTATAGAAGGAAGGAGCATTATTGACAGTATCCTATTTAGCCATGAGCTATTCAAATGCTATAATAGGAAAGGTCTATCTCCTAGGTGTGTACTCAAGGTTGACATAAGAAAGTCTTATGACTCACTTGATTGACAATTTCTTAGATGCATGCTCACTGAACTTGGCTTTCCACAGAGGTCATCCATTGGGTAATGGAATGTGTGTCAACAATGTCGTACTCTTTGGTACTCACTGGTGGACTTACCAAGCCTTTCCAAGCCAAGAGAGGGATTAGACAAGGGGATTCAATGTCTCCCTATCTATTTGTTATTGCAATAGAGTACTTACAAAGAGAGATGAACCAACTGTCCACCTTAAAGGAGTTCAAATACCAACCAAGATGCAAAAACTGGGGTGACACATACTTGTTTTGCTGATGACTTGTTAATGTTTTGCAGGGCAGACACAACATAAGTAAAAACAATGTAGGAAGCCTTTGATAGGTTCTCTGCTGCATCTGGACTTCAGGCTAATGTAGATAAGAGCTGAATGTATATTGATGGTGTTCCACAACATATCAAAGAGCTATTACTTGAACTTACAGGATTTACAGAGGGGTCTATTCCCTTTAAGTATCTGGGGGTTCCACTGTCTGCTAACAAGCTGAACATACACCAATGCTTACCACTGGTTGAAAGGATCACTGAAAGAGTGAACTACTGGTCAGCTAGGATGCTATCCTGTTCTGGAAGGGTACAACTTATTAAATATGTGTTGTTTGGAATACAGACATACTTGGCTCAAATTTTCCTATAGCCTAAGAAGATCATGAAGATGATAAAGACCATATGCAGGACCTTTCTTTAGACTGGATCAAATGCCATTTCAAGGAAAGCATTGATAGCATGGGATAAGATCTGTCAACCAAAAGTAGAAGGGGTATTGAACATCATCAATATGAGGATATGGAATAAAGCTGCAATTCTGAAGCACTTATAGGCATTGACAATGAAGAAAGACGCTTTATGGATCAAATGGACACACATGTATTACATAAAGAACAAAGACATTGCAGCAATGGACACACCTAAGACAGCAGCATGGGTGGTCAGAAAGATCATAGAGGAAAATAGAGACTTGGTGCAGGTGAACTCAGTACAAAGCAGTCTCAATTCAGTTCAGGCAGTGGTGAAACAAGGCAAATTTCGAATCCAAATAGATTATATCCAGATGCTGCCTCAGTTTTCGAAAGTTAGTTGGAAGAGAATTCATCTACACACACAGATTCATCCAAGATTCAAATCACCTATGGTTGGCTATTAATCAAAGGTTAGGGATTGTGGACAGGCTAATCAAGTTTGGAATCCAAGTGCCACAAGATTGTGTGTTCTGTGCAAGAAATGTGGAAACATTTGATCACCTCTTCTTTGGTTGTCCAAACACTAGTATATTATGGGACAGAATACTAAGGTGGCTGGGAGTTACAAGGAAAATTGGATGCTGGCAAGATGAAATAGTGTGGATCAGCAGTATAGCTAAAAAAAAAAATTGTAAGGCAAATATCACCACAACATCATTTGCGATGGTAGTGTATTGTATTTGGCGCGAAAGAAACTCCATCAGATTTAACAAAGGTAGATACATGGTGGATGAGATATGCAAGGAGATTTCTATACACATGCACATACAAGGGAGATCAAAAATCAAATGGCAGTAAGCATTGCAAAGCTTAAACAATTATCCTTAGGAGTAGCTTGTCTTTGATGATAGTGTTTCCTAGTTAATTCTTGTAATATTGATTATGAGATTGATGGTCAGCATCAATCTGGCTTTGTAAAGACAGTTTTTTTTATGAAATGAAAAGTTAGTTTTATCCAAAAAGAAAAAAAATACATCTCGTGAATAAGTAAAAGACAATAATATGTCAAGTTGTAATCCCCTATTTCACGCCGTGAATACAGTCGAATACAATAATATGTCTAGCTGTAATCCCTTGTTTCACGCGAGAAATGCTACTGTATTCACGAATACAATAGCTTAAATACATCGAATACACTCTAAAAAACCCTGAAAATATAGCTATAGGAAGTAATATAGTAAATGGTAGCTACAACTAGCTAATAACCAATAAACAATAGTGATTTGTGAAAATTTCTATTCATTTAATGACGTGACAGGTTTTTATTGGGTCGCGTGGTATTTTCGGCCAGAATTCAAACATGAGTTTTATTTCTACTCATTTACATGATCCGCCCCTACCCCTCCCTCTTTCTTCTCCCAGTCTTGAAACGTACATGAACAAAAATGAAAGGTTCCTTTAATTCACAATAATAGCGGCATCCTTCAATTAACAACAACGACAACATATTTATGAAAAAGCGTGTTTTAACAGAAAAATTATAAAATTCAAACATGGGTCTTATTTCTACCTATTTATCCGATCCCTTATAAAGAAAAAGACTGATGGCCCGTTTGATAGAAAAAAATGGTGAAAAGGTTTTTGGCCAAAATATTTCCTAGTACTGGATTTGTGTTTGTTTGATTAAAATTGTGTAAAAAAATTTTCACTTGATCAATCCCCATTTTGCATGAACCCCTTTTTCTGTATTGAAATTTTTTCTGGGACACTATAGCTTAAGAGTGTGCTTGGAAATTTTTGACAGAAAATTCCGTTGAAAAGAAAAAGGAATTGGCAGAGTACACGATTTGTTTTAAACACCATTGCACTAGTGCTAAAATGCTGAACACATCAAAATAGTTTAAGTGCGATGGATTTGAATAAAAATCAAAAGTACGAACACCCGAAAGAAGTTCTTTCTCTATCGAACGGGAATGGACGAAGAACGATACTAGTTTTTTATGGTACATGAAGGTAAAAAATCAAGCACACCTAGATCCAAAATTATACGGTCATCTTTGTTAATTTTACTCTATTTGTGTCATTCCAATACGGGATAATTGTCTTTCAAAGTATACAAGATATCTTTAAATTTCATAATTAATCCTATTAAAATATGTTTTTTCATAAATATGTTGTCTTCTTGTTAATTGAAGGATGCCGTCATCGTAGTGAATTGAAGGAAGCTTTCATTGTTGTTCATGCACGTTTCAAGACTGGGAGAAGATGGAGGGAGCGGCAGGGGCGGATCATGTAAATGGGTAAAAATAAGACCCATGTTTGATTTCTGACCGACAATGCCACTTAGCCCAGTAAAAAACTGCCACATCATTTAATGAAAGGCTCACCAATTGACCGTTAAACGTGAGGGTATTTTTGTTAATAGAATTAACATCGTGTAGATAGAACTGTTAATTAAGTACTTTTATTATTCCATGTTTGGTAAAATTGGATCTCATTCTCATATATGCTGCCTTGGGATATTATGATTAAGTGTGATATTAAACATTAAGAGATCAAAAAACATAATTTATATGACATGTTTAACTAGATATTGATTAATTACTTATATGGGAATCTCAGATTTTAAAAACATAATTATAATAACTTTTGTTTTTGGTTTTCAGACAGTATTTCAAGAATAATTGGAATATTCTCTTTTAATTAATGCAATTTATTTAAGAAATTCCTAAATAGTAAAATCATATATTCAATATGTTCCCTTATTGACATTTGAAGGTCTTTATGGATTTAACTTAAATGTTATACTATCAATGAATTTAACAATTGTATCATGCTATATTTTCCAGATAACTAACTCGTACCCTGAGTCGTATATAAAGAGGAATGATAAGAAGTCAAACTCAACCAAAGCTAACAATTTCATTGGCATGGATTATTCACAAATCAAGGTTATTTTCTTGCTATTTATTTTCTTCTTTTGGTTTCCACAAGCAAAAGGGAATTTCTTTAATGCTCCAAGATACCATGTTTATGTATGGAATTCACTCCCAAATAACTCCCCACCACTATGGGTACATTGTGCATCTAAAAATGATGAAATAGGTTACAATAATATTGCTCCAACAACAAATATCAATTGGTCATTTCATGCTAGTAAGGACCCTTTGGGTACGTTGAGAACTATGTTTTTTTGTCATTTTTGGTGGAATTCTAAGGACAAAGCTTTTGAGGTATTTAATGATTTAGATACATGTGTTAAAGCTGCAGCTCAATCTAATATTCCACATCCTACTACTGTTTGTCAATGGGTTGTGAAAGAAGATGGTATTTATTTGACTGATGCTAAGAAGATTGGCGAGAGACTTCTATGTTTTATCTCATAATATATTGTTCACAATAAATAAGAGTATTTTTCTTTGTTGAATTATATGGATTTTCAGCATATTGAATTATTTGGTTTATTGAAACTAGAGTTATTTTAGTGGTTGTAACCTCAACTAGTACTGTCATTAGGGTTCAAGATTTCAATTTTGTCAATGAAGACGACTGTATGGTATTAAGAATTTTCAATTGACTACGGAGGTTGAGGATTATGGTAGAAGATTAGTAGGTAACCGGGTAATTTCTTTCTTTTCTATGGGAGAGCAATGTTCTAGTTTAGAGCATCATAGTCTGTTCCATCTTCGCCTTCTCAATATTATTGTAATTATTCTTCAATTTTATTAATATTATTGTCTCTTTTATTTTGGTTATCTTTACTATCTTTGCTATCAATACTTTTCTTTTTATCAGTATTTTCATCTTAGTTTCTTTTTGCTCTTGTATTTGTCAAACCTTTTTTAGAAATATTTTTTCTTGAACCGAGGGTCTATCAGAAAGAACCTCTTTATTAGGGGTAAGGTCCATATATACTTCACGTCCACTTTCCCCGAATTTCACTTGTGTAATCACAATTAATATGTTATTGTAGTATTTGGTTTCTTAAAAGGCTATACTAAAATCGAACCTAATTAAAATCAGTACGTTTTGGTATTTCTCTTTTAGGTTTTGTTTTATTCCAATTTTATTTGTTCGGTTCAATTTTTTCCATTCCAATTTTACCGAATTATGAACATTCCTGGTAATAATTTGAACAAAAATGTTTTTAGAAACCTAAATTCGTCTGCATTTTGCAGTATAAAAAAATGACACCAAATCAACAAGTTGGATATCCTTATTCATAGGAACTAAAATATACATAAAGGGAGGAAAGTATAGAAATATTTATACTAACATCTATCCATAACAGAAAGCTTTAACTGTAACGATCCGATCGGTCGTTTTAAGAATTTAAGCTCTGTTCGGTGGCGTAAGGTCATAAACAACTTCACATTGTGTATATCGAACTGTGTGCGTGGTTAGATTCAGTTACCGGATAATCCGGAATCAAATTGGAAGAAATATTTCAATTTTTGAAGCTTAAGAGATGGAACTTGACCGTAGGTTTGACTTTTATGTGAACGGCCTCAGAATGAATTTCGTTTAATGTCAACAGATTCGTATGATGATTTTGGACTTAGGCGTGCGTCCGTAATTGGATTTGGAGGTCCGTAGAGTGATTTGAGGTAATTTGGCGAAAGTTAGAATTTCGGCGATTTCGACCGATAGGTAAAATTTTGATATCGGACTCGGAATGGAATTTCGAGAATGGCTGTACGTCCGTTGTGTTATTTGTGACTTGTCTGCAAAATTTCACGTTATTCCGGGTTGAATTGTTAGGTTTCGACGTGAGTCTTGATATTTGAAGTTTTAAAAATTCATAAGTTTGATTTTTGGTTTGATTCATCGTTTTAGTGTTATTTTATGTGTCTTGAAACCTCGAGCGAGTCCGTGCTAGGTTGTATGACTTATTCATGTGATTAGATAGGGTCTCGGGGTCCTCGGGTGTATTTCGGATGGGTTTCGGGTCATTTTTCTCTATGTTTGAACTGCTGAAAATCTGATTTTTGGTTTCCCTCTATGCGATCGCATAAGAGTAGTCGCGATCGCATAGTGTTGCCTTAATCCGCCCATTTTTCCTTCATCGCGATTGCACTACATGGTCCACGATCGCATAGATCTACCAGTGATACCCTCCGCGTTCGCTTCCTGTCATTCGCGATTGCACAGTAGGGAATGGGGCTGGGGGCAATCTTCTTCACGATTGCATATGGGCAGCTGCGTTCGCGTAGCACCTGGGCAGTAGCCACATTTTTATTCAACGTGATCGCATCTGTATCTTCGCAATCGCACAGTACTCTTTTGGCCAGCAACATTTTCTTCTATGCAATCGCATCCTTGTGTCCGCGATCGCAATGCTCAAATACCTGGGCAGAACAGTTTATAATCTCAAAATCGGGGTTTCACCATTTTTGACATATTTTGACTTCTAGAGCTCGGTTTTTGGCGATTCTTTGAGAGTTTTTTACACAAATCGAATGGGTAAGTGTTCTTCCACTAGAATTAATTATATCTCATGAATTAGTTCTTGTTTTTATCATTTAATTTGTGTTTTGGGCCGAGAAAATTGTGGGTTTTGAAAGAAAATTTCTAAAATGGAAAGTTATGATTTGAAGAACTAAATGGTATCAGAATTTGATAAATTTAGTATGGGTGAACTCGTATCGGAATGGGTAATCAGTATTTGTAAAATTTGTTGGGTTCCGAGGTGCGGGCCCGGGGGTCGACTTTTGGGTCGATTTTTATATTTTTGTAAAGATTGAAACTTTATTGTTCGGAATAGTTCCTTATACGTTTAATGTGTATTTTGAAGTTGTTTTAGTTGATTTTGAGCCGTCAGGAGGTCTTTTCGCCCGAGAAGTCCATTTTTGAGTACCGAGTTGTCATCTTTGAGGTAAGTATCTTGCCTAACTTTGTGTGGGGGAACTACCCCTTAGGATTGAGTCTTCCTTATTGATTGTAGTCCGTGTATGAAAGGTGACGAGTGCGTACTCGGACTTATTTGCAAATAGATTGGCCTTTTAGGATTCATAGGTTCTTATTTTACCTATGTATGTGTTGTAATTGTTACATTTGAATCCTTGGTTGTTAATTTCATCCTTTCCTGCTTAAATTAGAATTACTTGCTTTTGGATTCCTTTGTTGGCTATTTGATCTTAATTGACTTAACTGAATATTTTACCGCTCTTATCTTCATGCTATATTTGCTTCGTAAAACATCCAAATTGACTATATTAGTGTTATCTAGCTTTATAGTTGTTTAGCCGTAGTTAGAACATCCGTTCGTTGGTGTCAAGCATGCCCGTGAGTCTTACATTGTGATTTGTATGATTTTCCCTTATATGCTACTTGGGTCTAGTTGATAAACATTTATGTTGCTGATATTTCCTTGATGTTACCTATTACTGGGCCTTTGTTTAAGCTGAGTTTTATTACGTAAAGTTAAATGTTTAGGCGAGATTGGTTATAACTGTTTTCCTTGCTGGGATGATGTTGTTCTCATTGTTGACTCCCTTGCCGGGAAGTTGTGATTTATGGTTCTTATTGTTGATTTTCCTTGTTAAACTGTTGTTTATGTTATTTTAGCACGAGGGGACATTCTGTGCCACGTTTATGTTATTTTAGCACGAGGGGACATTCCGTGCCATGTTTACGTTATTTTAGCAGGGGACATTCCGTGCCATGTTATGTTATTTTAGCACGAGGGGACATTTCGTGCCATGTTTATGTTATTTTAGCACGAGGGGATATTCCGTGCCATGTTTATGTTATTTTAGCACAAGGGGATATTCCGTGCCATGTTTATGATATTTTAGCACGAGGGTACATGTCGTGTCGTTTTTATTTATTTATTGTGAGGATGAGGGTAAAAGCACGAAGGGTGATGCCGTGCACTTGTCTTTGCATTGCATTTCCGTGTTCCTGTTTGATATTTACTGCACTTGTTTAAGAGTTAATATCCCGTTGTTTTAATTTGGATATTCATACTGATCTCTTACTGAATTTATTGACAAGACTTGATGTTCCTCTTGTACTGCATGGCAAGTTTTGAGTTACGGACTGAGTCCCGATAGATTTACCTTGAGGAGATTATGATTACGAGATTTTACTGAAAAGTATTATTGAAAAAGTAATAGTTACGAAATGATTATATCTGAAGGACTTTTACATCGAAGGTATATTTGAAAAGCACTCGTCTTGCATAAAATAATATTTTTAAGTCATTTATTGTAAAAGCATCTTTGGAAGTTTCGTATGTTGAAAGAAACTATGTTTTACGTAATTCACTCTATTAAATATACTTATATATACTTTTGGAGAAAGTATGTTTTCAAAGGAAATCTTTCTATACTAAAATGATTATATTTGCAAAGTTTTTCATATGAATTGTTGTTTAAAGGTTTCCACCAGTTTATGTATTTTAATGGCTAAGGCTCGATGTGAACAAACAGATGTAGAGTTGAGTCATTTTCTCTATTGCATTGTGTTTTCTTCCGGTTTGGCTTGTTTTGCTGTCCCTCTTTCTGGGTATTTTTATGTTGTTTCGTGGTTAAATTTCTGTAATTTCCTTCCACATTATATTGTCATTGTTGTAAATTATTCCGTGAATTCTTAGATAGGTGTAGTATTCGATTACTTCTATATTCATGTCAGTTATTTTGTAGACCAGTGGTGTCTTGACTAGTCCTCGTCGCTACTCCACCGAGGTTAGTCTTGATACTTACTGGGCACCGCTGTGGTGTGCTCATACTACACTTCTGCACATTTTGTGTGCAGATCCAGGTATATATTGTAGTAGCTGCGGGGACGATTGTCGGGGAGACTCAAGGTAACCTGCTGCTGCGTTCGCATGCTTCAGAGTCACCTTCTTATAAGTAGTATTAATGCACTGTTGTATTTACTTCCAAACAACTGTGTTTAGAAGTCGCAGAAGATTCGTAGAGCTTATGACTTGTATTATCAATTTTGGGAAACATTGTAAATTCTGTCAAGATTTCTATATTGAGACTGTTAGTTTTCCTTTTATTATTGTTGTTATTCATTAACTGTTAGGCTTACCTAGTCCCTAAGACTAGGTGCCATCACGATTCCCAATGGAGGGAAATTTGGGTCATGACAAGTTGGTATCAGAGCTCTAGGTTCATAGGTGATGCGAGTCATAAGCGAGTTTAGTAGAGTATTGCGGAACGGTACGGAGACGTCTGTACTTATCTTCGAGAGGATACGGAACTATTAGGACAATATCACTTCCTTCATTCCTATCGTGCGAGTTCATTGATCTTGAAGTTAGAAATTTTCATTTTATTATCTCACTGATGGTGAGGACACGAGCTATGGTTCCTGATGATGTTACCCCGAAGCAAATTTCGCAAGGGTCAGAGACAGAGGCCGACGAAGAGCACGTGCCGCAATTAAGATGCCTACCAGAGCAGCCGTTGAGCAGCCACCAGTAATTCCAGTAGGGGGACAGGTATTGGAGCTGCCTGTTGCTACCCCTGACTTCAGGAGACCTGGGCGCAGTTTTTGAGTATAATTGGTACATTGACACAAACGGGATTGATTCTAGTGCATCGGTTACTCCACATATCAGGGGAGGAGTTCAGACTCCCACCGTCTACACTCCAGAGCAGCGAGATCATGTTGGTCAGGTTCCAGTTGTCATGGCAACACAGCATGTGATTTCAGTTCAGCCCGTGGTTAGGGTAGAATCTTCGGAGGAAGAACACCTTGGAATTGAGAGGTACGAGAAGTACCACCCTCCTATTTTCGGAGGATTGGATACAGATGATGCCCAGGTTTTCTTGGAGGAGTGTCACTATATTCTTCGTACTTGGGGTATTGTAGAGATGAGCGGGATTGCTTTTGTCACGTCTCAAGTTCAGAGGAGTGGTTTGTTGGTAGCGGCATATGAGTTGGGGTGGCCTGGCCGAGTCAGCTTCACTTGCATGGATTCAGGTTGCAGAGATGTTCTGAGGGAGTTTGCACCCCAGTCTCTCCAAGATGCATGGTGCGCAGAGTTTGAGCAGTTGCGTCAGGGCACTATGTCAGTATTAGTGTACGTCGTCATATTCAGTGAGTTTTCCATATATGTACCTCACTTGGTTGCTTCAGTTAGGAGGCGAGTCCGTAGATTCATTGAGGGACTCGGGCATGATATTTGGTTCAGCGGGACTCGAGAGTTAGAGTAGGATGCCTCATTTCAGCAGGTAGTAGGGATTGCTCGCCGGTTAGAGAGCATGTGGGACCGGGAGTGAGAGGATAGACGAGATTAGGGAGAGAGTCCAGGGAGGCAAGGAGGCCTCGTAGACCGGAGTAATCTACTGGTCCTTATTATGGAGGCAAGGTACGACACGGTAGAGGTTTAGTGGGTCAACCAGTTCAGTTCGCATTACCAGCTTCGTATAGGGGTCTTAGGTACTCATGGGTCACAGAGGATTCGTAATGTATGTTCTCTACAACCACGTCGGCAGAGAGGTTGTTTTGAGTGTGGATATGTTAGCCACAGGGTGAGAGATTTGCTCCAGGATTCAGGTAAGTGTGTTATAGCAGGGTATTCAGGTGAGTAGAAGGCGCTTTAGAGGGGGAGGCCCAACTCGTTGATGTGTTTCATATAGTAGGATGGAGGCTATTATGCCAGGTATTATCACACATGTATGTTTTGATGTGTTACAGAGGGGCACCAATTGTATTTCATTATACTTATGTTGATCAGGACGAGTCCCCCATAATTGTTGTCTCATTTATGAGTGAATTCCATGTTTTGCACTCCATTTTGTGTTTGCTCCTGTTGGGAGATTCTATGAGTAGTAGCCCGTGGCTATCGTTGTTTTATTCATTCTTGATGGTAGTGAAACTGGAAGTGAGTCCTTTATGTTCTTCGTGGAAAGCTTTATGTGATTTTCCTGAGTATTTTGTTAACGAGTTGTGATTTGATACTCCCTCGAGATGAGAGTTCAATTAGCGTTATGATTTTATCTACTGAGATGAATTAGTGGAGTAATTTCTATTAGTGTGATATATTTTCGGCATGTGATTCAGAGTTGAGGGCGAGGTCCTCGTGATATTTGTGATTCGATATGTTTGGGCCGGGCTGAGTACCGCGGTGGAAACTTTATCAGGATGGAATCCTTGTGAATTGTTCATATGCTTTGCTTCTTCCTTGTTATATTGCTTTTGGTAAGTCATCATTGATAGAGAGTTATGCTTATGAGCTTGTTTGATAGTTCCTTTATATGTTTCTATATTCATATTCAGTCATTCTCGTTATGTGCTCCATTAGTTTTAGCTTGGGATGTGTGCCTGGTTGTATTAGTTGTGGCATGGTGATTCGGGTATTTAATAATGAAGTCTTAGTGTTTACTCTATTTATTTCATTCCAATACGGGATAATTGTCTTTCAAAGAATATAAGATGTCTTTAAATCTCATAATTATTCCTATTAAAACATGTCTTTTCATAAATATGTTGTCGTTGTTGTTAATTGAAGGATGCCACCGCCATTGTTGCGAATTGAAGGAAGTCTTCATTGTTGTTCATGCACGTTTCAGGACTGGGAGAAGAAGGAGGGAGGGGTAGGGAGAATCGTGTAAATGGGTAGAAATAAGACTCATGTTTGATTTCTGGCCGACAATGCCACTTAGCCCAGTAAAATACTGCCACGTCATTTAATGAAAGGCCCACCAATTCTAGCGTTAGACGTGAGGGTATTTTTTTAATAGAATTAACGTTGTGTGCTTTTTTGGACGGATAGATGGACGGAAGTTGTTCGTAAACCATTTGTCACACCTCCTTTTTTCACCCGTAAGGGTAATAAGGGAGTTTTCCACTTTAATTGACATTATTCGATTTTTGGGATTTATTTTATTCAGAGTCGCCACCCGAATTTTTTACGGTGTCCCGGGACACCATTTATTTATTTTTAGAAATCCCAAAACTGAGGAATTTTGACTCCGTTAAATTGTCTGCGAACCAAAAATCCGGGTAAGGAATTCTGTTAACCCGGGAGAAGGTGTTAGGCACTCCGAGTTTCGTGGTTCTAGCATGGTCTCTTAATGATTAAACCTGGCCTAAATTGTTTAATTACTGATTTTTATACCTATGTGCATTTTAATCCTACCGCTCTTATTATTCAATTTTATTTAAAGAGTTATCTTAAAACGGGTTACGTATGCGTAAACCCATGGAAATTAAACGTATCAAAAATCATGTCACGCGGACGTATACATAATTCACGACACTTGATTCCTGTTTAAGAAGTGACTAAAGTTGCGCAAGTGCGTGTTTTTGCTTTGTAAAAGAAATCGAAATCACGTCACGCGAGCATATACGTAATTCCGATAATAATTTAAAAATCCGCTCCTAAAGGCATTTCTACGGGTGTTCATTTTTTAGATTTATTTGTGTCACGTAACGTGTACACTACTTTAAGAAAAGTATTTGTTAATAGAAAAGTTATTTTTATTCAAAGTTACGCGAACGTATACCTTGGTGTTTTCGAAAATCGACGCTCAAATCATGTCACGCGTACGTGTACACAATTTGTCACGCTTATTTCTTTAAGAAACAAAAACTCCCAAATGTTTGGCCGAAGTTGCGTGAATGCGTACTTCGATAAAAAATTCATAACTGTGTCAAGCGAACGTGTACACAATTACAATAATAAATTAGATGCGCCCTAAACGTACTGTCAACACATTCGATTTCCAACAATTATGAACCAATGGCTTGTAAACAAAACATAACGTGTGTTAAATTCTTTCACCATTATTCTAACACAATATATAAACATATAACTGTATAGCCTAATGAAACTATCGGCTAAACTACAGATCTAAACCGTGGTGAACAAACTTTCATTTAGGCCCACGAGTTCATCTTACCTTAAGATTGTAATGAGACTAAGCAAAAATCCTTAAAATACATTTTCAACATGAAGTTAGGCTAGAACAAGTAGTAAGCAAGAAATAAATATTGTACTTGAACAAATACTTAAGCACAAATTCATCGTAATGACACTACGACAATACGAGATCCAAACAAGTCGGGCATAAATTCACTCATAGAAAGGAAAAGAAAACAATGAAATAACCACCAAGATTGCCCAGGTTAAGCCAAGATAAGATTAACAAATCCTCGCTATCATTTTCCCATAGCTCTGTATCCAAATTATTAAACCATAATACCAACAACACCATCTTGAAATAGCTCCTCTGGCTTAGATTCACAATAGTTAATTAACACAAATAAAATGGTAAGGACACGAACTTGTTTGAACGAGGTTATCTTTGATATCAATAGAAAAAGTCTGTGAGTACAAACTCAGCGAGAAGGTAGAAACAAAACCACACAAAAACCACGAATCCGGATTCGAACCGCGAACAGACCTTAAAACGGACCGGAAAAAAAAACTCGAAACCAACAGCAACTCAATCGAACTTCATCTCAAATTCAAATCAACTCCATGAGAGAAGATCAAAATTCCAAAACTGAAGTGCATTTTTTTTCAGATTTTTTGTCATGACCCAATTCTCCCTCCGACTAGGTCTCGTGACGGCACCTAGTCTAGACGACTAGGTAAGCCTATTCCTTACGCAAAATTAAGATAAAACAGGTAGAATAGCAGTAAGTTATATAAATCATAATAAAGTCGATGCCGCTCGGCATTTACAGTTTACTTTACCCAGAACCCGGAATATCACAATACATCACAAGATAACTCCACGACTCAATATGTACATCTGGAAAGGAAAAGATCGTATAGTTTCATTTACAAGTTCTACTACATCAAGATAAGAAGGGGACTCGGAGATCTGCCGACGTTGCAGATTATACCTCGAGTCTCCTGATACTGCTGTTGCTGGCTAGCTGAGATACCGCGTACTAGGACCTGGATCTGCACATGGGGAAAACATGCGCAGAAGGGCGTGAGTACTACACATTCGGTACTCAGTAAGTGCCAAGCCTAACCCCAGTCAAGTACTGACGAGGTCAGGTAGAGGCCCTACTGAGATTTGCAAAATGACAGATATAGTAAGCAAGTAAATAAAACAGGTGATAATCAACAAAAATGATGAGTAAAGACTAGCAAGGACAGTATAACTAAATGCTCAGATCAACGCAGTATATATAAAGCTCTGTAAGAAAGTAAAGGTGGAATGAAATGCAATATGAGGGAAAGGCCCTGGTCTCCGCCCGCAATCCATATGTATGCAATGCAGAATGAGGGAAAGGCTCAGGTCTCTGCTCGCAATCCCTATGTATGCAATGCGGAATGAGGGAAAGGCTCAGGTCTATGCCCGCAATCCCTATGTATGCAATGCAGTATGAGGGAAAGGCTCAGGTTTATGCCCGCAATCCTTGTATGCAATGCAGTATGAGGGAAAGGCTCAGGTCTATGCCCGCAATCCCTATGTATATATACGCTATATAAAGAAGAAAAATCTCAACATAGCGTAGTTTTAGGGTTTTAGGAAAAAGAACCAGTTGGAAATCTCGGAGTAAAATCCTTAAATCAGTTTCAAATAATAGTAACGATTGGAAAATCAGTTAGAAATCAATTTACCAGGATAAAATCTTAAGTTATTATGCAGTTCAAACCGATAATAGTAATAATAGAGTTGGAATATCTCAAAAGGGCCAATGAACCTCGGACTCAGCACCCTTCTTCCCAAATCTCATGACGCCCTTCATCGGTGACACCCGAAGCAAAACCCGATCACCAACCATGAATTCCAAGTTGCGAACTCTCCGATCTGCATAACTCTTTTGCCTGGATTGAGCTGTGCGAAGTCTATCGTGAATCACCTTTACCTTTTCCAAGGCATCCTGAACAAAATCTGTACCCAATAATCGGGCCTCGCCCGGCTCGTACCATCCAACTGGAGACCTGCACCGCCTACCATATAAAGCCTCAAACGGTGCCATCTGAATGCTGGACTGATAGTTGTTATTATAAGCAAAATCTGCAAGGGGCAAGTACCGATCCCATGATCCTCCAAAATCCATCACACAAGCACGGGGCATATCCTCCAAAATCTAAATAGTGCGCTCGGACTGTCCGTCCGTCTGGGGGGGAATGTTGTACTGAGGTCAATTTGGGTACCCAGCTCACTATGCAAGGCTCTCCAGAAGTGCGAGGTGAACTGAGGACCTCGATCTGAAATAATAGATACCGGCACACCATGCAACCGGACTATCTCCCGCATGTAGATCTGAGCCAACCTCTCCGAGGAATACATAGTCAACACCGGAATGAAATGGGCTGACTTGGTCAGCCGGTCCACAATCACCCAAATGGCATCATACTTCCTCAAAGTCCAAGGAAGTCCAACCACAAAATCCATGGTAATCCGCTCCCACTTCCACTCTGGAAGCCTCATCTGCTGAAGTAATCCTCCCAGTCTCTGATGCTCACACTTGACCTGCTGACAATTAAGGCATCTGGCTACGAACTCCACTATATCCTTTTTCATCCTCCACCACTAGTAGTGTTGTCTCAGATCCTGGTACATCTTCGCGGTACGGGGATGAATGGAGTACCGTGATCTATGGGCCTCCTCAAGGATCAACCTCCACAGTCCATCTACGTCAGGTACACAAATACGGCCCTGAAGTCTCAACACGCCATCATCATCTATGGTCATATATCTGACACCATCCCACTGAACTATATCCCGAAGAGCTCGAAGGTCGGGATCATCACACTGGAACTCTCGAATGTGGTCATAAAGAGAAGATCGAGCAACAACACATGCGAAAACCCGATGAGGCTCAGAAAGGTCCAACCTCACGAACTGGCTGGCTAAAGACTGAACATCCAAAGCTAAGGGCATCTCAGCTGCATGAAGATATGCCAAACTACCCACGCTCTCCGCCGGCGACTCAGGGCATCGGCCACCACGTTGGCCTTCCTCGGGTGGTATAATATGGTGATGTCATAATCCTTGAGTAACTCCAACCACCTACGCTGACGCAAATTGAGATCCTTCTGCCTGAATATGTGCTGCAAACTCCGGTGATCCGTATATATCTCACAGGGAACACCATATATATAATGATGCCATATCTTCGGGGCGTGAACAATCGCTGCCAACTCAAGGTCATGAACAGGGTAATTTTTCTCATGTACCTTCAATTATCTGGACGCGTAGGCAATCACCCTACCGTCCTGCATCAACACCGCTCCCAAGCCAATCCTCGAAGCATCACAATAGACTGTATAGGACCCCGAAGAGGTAGGTAGTACTAACACTAGAGTTGTAGTTAGGGCTGTCTTGAGCTTTTGAAAGCTCTCCTCACACTCCTCAGTCCAAATAAAAGGTGCGCCCTTCTGGGTCAATCTAGTCATGGGTGCTGAAATGGATGAAAAACCCTCCACGAAATGGCGATAATACCCAGCCAAACCAAGGAAACTACGGATCTCAGTAGCTGAGGACGGTCCGGGCTAACTCTGCACTGCCTCCACCTTCTTCGGATCTACCTTGATCCAATCCGAAGATACCACATGGCCTAAGAATGCCACAGAATCAAGCCAAAATTCACACTTAGAGAACTTGGCATACAACTTCTTCTCTCTCAAGGTCTGAAGCACGGTCCTCAAGTGCTTCTCATGGTCCCCCCGCGACCGAGAATATACCAGAATGTCGTCAATGAATACAATGACGAAAGTATCAAGATGAGGCTGAAATACGTTGTGCATCAGGTGCATGAAAGTTGTTGGGGCATTGGTCAGCCCGAATGACATAACAAGGAACTCGTAGTGACCATATCTAGTCCGGAAAGCAGTCTTCGGGATGTCCGACTCCCGAATCTTCAACTGATGATAACCCGAACGAAGATCAATCTTGGAGAATACCCTGGCACCCTGAAGCTGGTCAAACAAGTCATCAATGCGGGGCACTGGGTATCTATTCTTCACTGTCACCTTATTCAGCTGTCTGTAATCAATACACATTCGCATCGTCCCATCCTTCTTTTTCATAAACAACACCGGGGCACCCCAAGGCGATACAGTGGGCCTGATGAACCCCTTATCAAGCAATCCCTGTAACTGTTCCTTCAAATCCTTCAACTCAGGAGGATCCATGCGATAGGGAGGAATGGAAATAGGCTGAGTGTCAGGCAATATATCAATGCTAAAGTCAATGTCTCTGTCGGGCGGCATACCTGGAAGGTCAGCTGGAAAAACATCGGGATAATCCCTCACAACTGGGACTGAATTAGCTGTAGGGGTGTTGGAACTAACATCTCTCACATAGGCCAAATAAGCATCACACCCCTTTGCAACCATCCACTGAGCTTTAAGAAAAGAAATGACTCGACGAGGAGTATACTCTAGTGAACCCATCCATTTTAACCTCGGAAAACCTAGAATAGCCAGCGTCACAGTTTTGGCGTGACAATCAAGAATAGCATAGTGGGGAGACAACAAGTCCATGCCCAAAATAACATCGAAATCTACCATACTGAGTAATAATAAATCAGCCCTGGTCTCAAAACCACTGATAGAAATCAAACACGACCGATATGCGGTCCACAACAAGAGAATCTCCCACAGGAGTAGAAACATATACGGGGAACTCAAAGAATCCCGAGATATCCCCAAATGAGAGGCGAAATAAGATGATACATATGAATATGTGGAACTTGGATCAAATAATACTGATGCATCCCTATGAAAAACGGGAAAAATACCAGTGATGACTGAATCTGAAGCAATGGCCTCGGATCGAGCTGGAAGGGCATAGTATCTGGCCTGACCTCCCCCTCTAGGACGACCTCGTCCTCCCCGACCTCCACCTCGAGCTGCCTGAGATGGTGGG
Organism: Nicotiana undulata; assembly: GCA_005239495.1. Lineage (NCBI taxonomy): Eukaryota > Viridiplantae > Streptophyta > Magnoliopsida > Solanales > Solanaceae > Nicotiana > Nicotiana undulata. The sequence continues at coordinate 3,071 of ML281295.1, read as the reverse complement.
GTAGCAGCTGGGGCTGGAAGTATGGCTGGGGGACCTGGTGGGAGACACGGAACCTTATAAGTCTCTGGTGGTTCACCCCTCCTAACTTTAGGGCAATCCTTGATCACAAAACGAGGGTCACCACATCCAAAACAACCCCTTTGAGGGCGTGGCTGGTGCTGCTGACTCTGAACTGGCCTGCTGGGCTGGCCGGTGATAGCACCTCGAGCAGGAGGCGCCTGAGATACTGGTGGTGCATAATAAGGCTCCCGAGGTCTAGGAGGTGCTGGAATACCAATGGCTGCTGGGAGAGCTGAATGTACTGGGCGACTCACAAAACCCCTACCAAAGCGTGTTGCTGGTGCACGAGCTCCTGAGAAATGACCCGTCTCTCGAGATCTCTTGGCCTCTCTCTCATCTCTGTCCCGGGTCAACATAATCTCAATCCTCCTAGTAATGCTCACGGCCTGCTGGTAAGTGATATCAGTCTCCAACTCCCTGGCCATACTGGTACGAATGCTAGGATGGAGTCCCTCAATAAAATGGCGAACTCTCTCTCTACCGGTAGATACCAAAGCTGATGCATGTCGTGCCAAGTCACTGAACCGGACTGCATACTTTGACACGGTCATAGTACCCTGGCATAGCTGCTCAAACTCCGCACGCCAAGCATCCATGNGCCACCACTGATAGGCTGCTCCTCTCAGCTGAAAAGTAGTGAAAGAGACCCCACTCGTCTCCACAATACCCATGGTACGAAGGATGCGATGACACTCCTCAAGTAAACCCAGAGCGTCATCTGAAGCTAAACCGCTGAACTCAGGTGGATGGTACTTCTTGTACCTCTCAAGACGGAGCTGCTTAGACTCCGATGCAGCTGCCCTGGCCTCAGGCTGAACTGGAGCTGCTGGAGTCATAGGAATATACTCTGGGACCTGCCCCATGTGAACCCTCTGCTCAGGAGTACGGGCTGCGGGAGTCTGTGCCCCTCCCCCGTCCTAAGATGTAGTTGGGGCTATCGGAAGTAACCCCGCCTGAGACAGAGTACTGAAGGCATTCAAGAACTGAGCTAAGGTCTCCTGGAGGGCTGGAGTAATAGCAGGAACTTCTGGTTCCCCTCCATCTGTAGCTGCTGGGAGATCCTCCACCACTGATCTAGCCGGTGCTCGGGCTGCACCGCGTGCTCGTCCCCTGCCCCGACCCCTGCCTCTAGTGGCTCTGGATGGGGGCTCGGGTGCCTGATCGTCGGTACGTACGGTGCGAGTGCGAACCATGTGTAAGCAAGAATAGAATAGAGTTTAAGAATTTTGGTAGTAGTAATCAGCAAGAGAAGGGATTCCAAGAAGCATGATCTTTCTTAACAGTTACATAGCCTCTCGAAGATAAGTACGGACGTCTCCGCACCGATCCGCGAGACTCTAATAAATCGGCTTGTGATGTAGTGACTCCTACGAACCTAGACGCTCTGAAACCAACTTGTCACGACGCAATTCTCCCTCCGACTGGGTCTCGTGACGGCACCTAGTCTAGACGACTAGGTAAGCCTATTCCTTATGCAAAATTAAGATAAAACATGTAGAATAGAAGTAAGTGATATAAATCATAATAAAGTCGATGTCGCTCGGCATTTACAGTTTACTTTACCCAGAACCCGGAATATCACAATACATCACAAGCTAACTCTACGGCTCAATATGTACATCTGAAAAGGAAAAGACCGTATAGTTTCTGTCACGACCCAAATCCTAACAAGCCGTGATGGCGCCTATCATGGAACTAGGCTAGCCAACCATCACATTACTATGCACTTGTTCTCATTTAACAGTTCATAATGCAAAATAAACAACAATTCAATAAAGAATAATTTATATAGGTCTAACGCCCCCAATAATAACCTAACAACTCTAAACGTCCTCCCAGAACTGGAGTCAATAGTCATGAGCATCTAAGAATAATTAAATCTAACTCCGCTAAAACTATAATATAAGTCTTTGAATCAAGAGCTAAAAACATAATAAGGAAGGGAAATGGAGAAGCTGTGACGCTGGACAGCTACCTCGAAATCCCGTGACTGCTGCTAACGAACTTGCGTCAGCTACTGCTGCGAACTCGTACCTAGATCTGTGCACAGAGGCACAGGGAGTCTTTATGAGTACGCCAACTCAGTAGTAATGAAAAGAAATCACAGTCTGAGAAATTAAAGCACAAACAGATACACCATTTCACAACAACCAGTAAAACATCAAGTCACCAAGTAGTATTTACCAAATTCATAGGTTCAAAAACCAGTTCCAGACTCCTTTGAAAAACAAGTAAATATCGATATATCTCAGTGAAATCCTTAGTAAAACCAGTTTGAAAACATAGTAATATCATCATAAAAGTGCCCCTTGGGCCAAAACCATTTCTCATAACAGATTCCCTCAGGCATTCCCTCAATCACTCAGTATCAATCATCACTCAGTATCAGCCCCGCGGGCAATCATCATCACTCAATCGGTATCGGCGCTCACTGGGGGTGTGTTACATACTCCGGAGGGGCTCCTAA